>JACEIK010000814.1:333385-345035 GCA_018107945.1 Datura stramonium
CACATATGTTCAAGCATGTTTACGATTATCATGATTTAACTAGCCCATGAACTCATGTATGTGTTATTATGAGCACTATATATGTTTTGGGAGTAGTATCAAACACCGACTAGGCTCGGGGTTCAGATTAAGCCCCAGATCTCATGAACTACGTGGCACCATAGGTATGTTGGGACCGTTTCATGTTAGTCCCTGGCCCAAATGGCCCCTTTCATGGTGATATCAAACTTTCATGGTTCTACCCTTGGCAAAGTACGGACACCCTCCCGACTAGGGTTACAAGTCGTGCTTCATGTGTGCTCATATGGGGTATGTCGGTTAAGAGAATCTCCCACTGTTTCTCATGATTTATGAATGTTATGATTATGTATGTTGGATCAAGTCATGTTAAGTAAATCTCTTCTATTATGATATGATTATGTTTATATCATGAATGTTTTGAAAAACCTTGAGTCGTATGATATGTTATTATAATTTACAATTCGAGCATGATGTCCTAATCTTATGATCATTTATGAACTTTATACATTTTTTAAATGTCTATTTTACTTACCTTGCATATCAGTACATTCCACTCACTGAACGCATACCTTCTATGCTGTATTGTTTCATGATACAGGTCCCAGTTCTCAGGCTCATCCTCATCCGTAGATAATTTCAGATTTTCCCTCAGCGCTCTTGATGAGTCCTCATGTTTCGAGGGTTTTATGTTCATACTCTATGTTGTTTCTTTTAGTTTATGGATGTTGGATTAGTTGGGGAGTTGTCCCATCAATCTGTCCTTCATGTTCAAAGGCTTATCAGACTGCAAGTTGTATTCAGCCATATTGTATAAGTCTTGTACTGATTTTCCCTTTGGTTATGTTATGATTACGTTCTTATATATTAAGTGTGATTGGATTAGATGTATGCTCATGCCATGGGTCGACATGGGGTCTCTCGGGGATCCTTGTCCCCTATCTACGATCCAGATGTATGTTTGGGTCGTGACGAACTAGCTCTCGGATATATAGTTTGGCATAATCCTCCGCCGAATCCATGGTTTCGACCGGTAGAAAATGAGCGGCTTTTGTCAACCTGTCTACAACAACCCTAATGGAGTCATATTGTGGTCGAGTGTGAGGCAACCCAGTGATAAAGTCCATATTGATTTCTTTCGACTTCCATGTAGGAATACTAATATCTAGGCGTACACCCCCGGGTCTCTGGTTCTTGACCTTCACTTGCTGGCAGTTTGGACACTTAGCTACAAACTCTGCGATTTCCTTCTTCATGCCATTCCACTAATAGACCTCCCGTAAGTCGTGCCTTTTTATCCTTTATTTAAAAGGCTCTCATGGGGAGCTAACATGGCTGGCTACATACAAGTATAGCCAAATCAAAGTGTGAAGCGATCTCGTACTAAACGAAACGACTTTCACTTTCCATAACAAAAATGAAAGAAAGTCAACCTATTCCTGAAATTGCGGTCAGGTACATCTTTGTGGCACCTAGATGGATAGAATACCTGGATCCATGACCCTCGTGCAACATCCTTCTCCTAATATCATCAATATCGGGAACACATAAGCGACCCTGGTATCGAAGCACACCATCTCCCCCTTTGGAGTAGACCTCTACCTTCTAATTCTGAATGGCTTCCTTTAAATTTACAAAAATTGGGTCCTCTTCTTATCTAGATTTTGCATCAGTCACCAAAGACGATTTGGATCCATTCTGAACAATAAAACTGCCATCGGTCGAGTCAACCAACCGAACTCCAAACCTTGCGAGTCGATGCACGTCTTTCACTAGTTCCTCTCTTTCCTCATCCACATGGGACACTCTCCATTGAGAGTCTACTAAGTGCGTCTTCTACTACATTATACTTGCCTGGATGGTAAAGAACACTCATGTCATAGTCCTTAAGTATCTCAACCCACCTCTTTTGCCGAAGATTGAGATCCTTTTGTGTTAACACATATTGTAGACTCTTATGATCCATAAACACATCCATGTGGACCCCGTACAAATAGTGTCGCCATATCTTCTAGGCGAGTAACACCGCATCCAATTTAAGATCATACGTCGGGTAATTCTTCTCATGAACATTTAGCTGTCTAGAGGAATATGCTATAAATTTTCCGTGCTGCATCAATACACACCCAAGTCCGATCCTTGAAGAGTCACAATACACCATGAACCCATCGATACTTTCGGGTAGGGTCAACCGGTGTTGAAGTAAGTCGAGCCTTCAACTCTTGAAAGGTCCTCTCACAAGCCTCGGACCATTCGAATTTCACCGTCTTCTAGGTCAATTTGGTCAAGGGTGCTGCAATAGATGAGAAACCTTCAACAAATCTCCGATAGTAGCCTGCTAAGCCCAAAAAGCTCCGGATATCAGAAGGATTCACTGGTCTAGGCCTATTCTTCACGGCTTCTATTTATAGAGAGTCCCCCTGTATGCCCTCACTGGATACCACATGGCCCAAAAACGCCATGGATTTCAACCAAAACTCGCACTTTCTGAATTTGGCATATAATCAGTGATACTTGAGAGCCTGTAGCACTATTCTCAAATGGGAGGCATGCTCCTCCTCGCCCCGAGAGTATATCAAGATGTCATCAATAAACACAATCACGAACGTGTCCAGGTATGTGTTGAACACCCTGTTCATCAAGTCCATAAAAGCTGCAGGAGCATTCGTTAGTGCAAAAGACATAACTACAACCTCGTAATGACCATACCGCATCCTGAAGGCTGTCTTTGGGATGTCGCTCTCCCAAAACTCTGAGCTGAGGTACCCAGATCTGAGGTCTATCTTCGAAAAACACTTGGCACCCTGAAGCTGGTGAAATAAATCATTAATCCTGGTAGAGGATACCTATTCTTGATAGTGACTTTGTTCAATTGCGGATAATCAATACACATACGAAGAGAACCATCTTTCTTTAGGACAATAAGAACTGGTGCACCTCATGGGGACTTTCTTTGTCTAAAGTAACCCTTATCTAATAGGCACCCAATGGGGACTTGCTTAGTCTAAAGTAACCCTTATCTAATAGGTCCTTCAACTTTTTTAGCTCGGCTGGAGCCATTCTGTAAGGAGAAAGAGATATAGGATGCGTGTCGGGAAGGAGGTCAATGCCAAAATCAATCTCTTGCTCGGGAGGGATTCCCGGTAGATCATCCGAGAAGACTTTTGGATATTCACATACTATGGGGACTGACTGGATAATCGAGGTCTCGAACGTCGCATCCTTAACCCTAACTAGATGGTACATACAACCCTTAGAAATCATCTTTTTGGCCTTAAGGTAGGAAATGAAATGACCTATAGGCACAACTAAACTACCCTTCAACACTAAGACTGGCTCACCCGAAAAACTGAACTCTACTACCTGAGTTCTACAATTAATTGGGGCATAACATGCAAATAGCCAATCCATGTCGAGGATAACATCAAAATTGGTCATGGCAAACTCTACTAGATCTGCTGAGGTGAATTTCTGAAGGACTGTGATCGGGCAACCTCTATACACCCGTGTAGCTACAACTGAATCACCCACTGGAGTAGAGACTTAGAAGGGCTCCATCAAGACTTTGAGATTGACTCCGAAATTACTAGCCACATAAGGTGTCACAAGAGACAAGGTAGCCCCCTGATCTAACAAAGCATATACATTAAGATAGAAAACTCGTAACATACTAGTGACTATGTCCGGGGAGACCTTCTGCTCCTGGCAGATGCTAATGCATAGAATCTGTTCTGGCACTGACAGCCACCTGTGCTAGTAGATGCCCCCTGCTGTGTTGAGCGTTCGGGACGGGCGGCTGAATTGAAAGCTAGGCCTCTGCCCCCATCCTCGTCCTATCCCGCTGCTGGACAGTCTCTGAGCCTCTGAACGGGCTTCCCATACCCGAAGCAAGCACCTATACCTGTCGAGCACTGGCCCGTGTTCCCCTGAAAATATCTGTGGCAAGCTGAGATACTAGAATCTGCGAGTCTGCTGCTCTGACCCCTAGAACCTGATGCTCTTCTCCTTTGATCGTGCCTAGGCCTTGATGGCACACTCAATACTGGAGATGCTGGGGCTGAAGATCTCTGGTCAGTTTGCTGTCGGTGCCCACCACCCAACCTCGGTTGAGAGAATCTGTGACTATCGGTCCTGACTATCTTGGCCTCCCTCTCTCTCATATGCGCTACCTCCATCTACTGGGCGTACAAGACTATCCGAGGGAAATCCATATCCTGGTGGAGCATGGCGGTCCTAAAATCCTTGTCCAAATAGGCCCCCACGCCATGAACAAACCTACTTACCCACGCCCTCTGATCAACCACTAACTCTGGGGCGTACTTTGATAGGAGAGTAAATGTAAGAGCATACACCTGCACCGTCATTTTCCCTTTCTTAAGATTCACGAACTCGACTGCTTTCAACTCCCTTATCTCACTAGGGAAGAACCAATCTAGGAACACGACATGGAACTCCTCCCAAGTGACAGGGCCTGCTCTGGCAGCCCTATCGAAACCAGATGTGTGCGAGCCCTTTCAGCTAATATGAGGCCAACTCAGCACACTCATCTCCCTTAACTCCCATGACTTGGGTGATCATCACAATCTCATCAACAAACTCATGCAGGTCCTTATCTACATTTGACCCATAGAACTCTTCGGGTTAATTCTCAAGAAATCCCTAACTCGAGTTGCTGCTAATTGTCATTTTGCAGGATATGCGTCATGGGCTGCTAGTTGACTTGAGTGGTCACGGCCTGCGCGAGCATCTGAATAGCTGCCTTAAACTCAACAGGGGAAACCGACTCTGGTACATGGTGCTCCTGGACTGGTGGGCCTTTCTGGTGCCCGCCTCCGTTGCCATCCTCATGGTTGTTTCCATTCCCATACCTTCTAGCGTTAACTCTGCGGGGTGCCATGATTCTGCAATCACGTATAGCACGAATTCGAAGGATAGGGAGAAATTTCTTCGCACAACATTGATCATGAAAGAAGGAAACAATTCTTAAACGTCTCATAACCTCTTCATCGTAAGTGTGGCGTGCTTTACACCCATGAAAAAGACTCTACTTAACGCGGTTTTCAAACACCCTAGGACACTTCAAACCTATGGCTCTGATACCATGTTTTTCATGACCCGAATGTAGGACCGGATCGAAACATGGGAAAAGGAGCCTCAAGAGACCCCAAGTCTACCCATGGTATAAGCATTCATCTAACTCAATTAATAAAACTGAAGAATTAATGTAATAATCTTAGCAGGAGTCTGAAATAAGCATAACATCAGAAATACACGAAGCTGAAGGTGAATACATTCTATTGTCTGAAAAGCTTCTAAGTCTGATGAGTTGATGGGACAAGACCCAAACTAACTTTCTAATACTGAAATTGAAAGTACATCAATATCTGAAAGCAAATGGTCCTCGGGAGATGAGGACTCACCACCAAGCTGGGTGCTACTCTGGAACTGGTTACTAATGGGGCTGAGACTGATTGTCGGGGCCTGTATCATGGAATGATACAACATAGAGTGTGCGGTCAGTACGTGGAATGTACTGAGTATGCAAGATAAGTAAAACCACGTAAGTAAGTAAAATCATTTAAAACATGCATAATGAAAAACATAAACAAAATAAGAATTTGAAAGTAGGGCTTGCATGCTATCTTTCTGAATGCATGAACTCAACATGACATAACATCATAACTGAATCGATTGACCCAAAGATAAAATCAAATGGTCATAAATAAAGATGAACATTGGTTCAAACATGCTTTAGAACATATATAGATATACACAACATGAATGATAACACATGCATAATTGAAATCATGAGAAAAATGGGAGACTCGTCTTTTAACCGACATACCACGATAGAGCTTACGTGGTACCAACTATTGATCACGGGAAATAATATAGGACCCGTGATACGCTTTATAGCTTAAATTAGTCGTGTTGTCTAAGCTATTTGATACATTTTCATGTGATTTTATATAAAATAATTGAAATCATGAGAAAAATGGGAGACTCGTCTTTTAACCGACATACCACGATAGAGCTTACGTGGTACCAACTATTGATCACGGGAAATAATATAGGACCCGTGATACGCTTTATAGCTTAAATTAGTCGTGTTGTCTAAGCTATTTGATACATTTTCATGTGATTTTATATAAAAGTGAAGATATTAAGCAACTAACATGATTAGCCTTTGTTTTGTAGGTTTTTGATGACTTTTGAGGAGCTAATCTATGAATTGGTGAAGTAAGGCTTGGAGAAGGAATCGCACAATAAGCGCGAACGTCGGCAAAGAGGAGGTTCCAAACAGCCTCACCTCGTCGCAACGTGCCACGGCAGTAGGCTGCTCAAACAAATTTCATGAAGGCATGGCAACGTGCCACGCTGGGGCTCCGCGACTCAATAGGTGACGCGCCGCCCAAGCAGCGTGCCATAGTTGCCATCGCGGCAAGGTTCCCGCCGAGGTCGATTTTCAGAATTTCCAAGGAGCTGCGATGCTCCATGTCACTTGAGGCAAAGGTTCGCGACACACCCGTGACACTGTGAGCCATTCCACGACAGCCAAATTATGCACGCTTCCATTTACTATAAATAGGACCCTTAGCTCTTATTTCCATTTGGTCACGATTTTATTCTCGAAAACCGCATAGAGTGAAGGGGAGAAGTGGGAGAACCTCATCTAGGGTTTATCAAATTCTCTTCTCATCTACCAATCTCATGTGGCATGTAGTTATATGATTAATAGTAGATTAGAGAGATTAACGTTGGTTTTACTAATACAATGGCAAGAACCCTTTCTCTAGGGTTGAAGCCATGGATTACGATTGTAATTCTATGATATTGTTTTGGAATTGAGTTATTGATTGTTGTTTCCGCTTTCTTGTACTGATGAGCCGTTGTTTTTATGATTGATCACCATAAAAGCATATTTGTTAGCCCGGGGAAATAGCTTGAGAAGGCATTACCTAGGCCAGGACATGAGAATGTGGGAGTATGAAGTAATCTCGGAGAGGTTCCGTGTTTGATAGAAATATACCTAACACCTTGCTTGGTTGACACACGGGGTTATGAAAGACCAACTTGGGATGTCACATCACCACTTGAAGAAGTAGTTGTGAGGCTAGATTGAGTTAAAATGGCTAGACGCATTTAAAGTCCCTAATCAAGCTTCCCCGTAAACCTCAACATAATTGATTGCCCGCGACTAGAAAATTAAACTCCTCGCTCACAATGATGTTGGGAGGCTAGGATTGCCGTGTTTAGAGGCTCGAAAGACCATGAACATGCAATTCTAGTTATGTGAAATAACAATTGATAGTCCTATACTTATTCCATTAAAATCGTATTTATCGCATGATTATCTCGGTTTTGAATTTTATGTTGCTCCTAGAGCACTTTCGAATATGTCGTTGACCCAAACTTAGACTTCTCTAATTATTCTCAAACGAAATGTCTATCACTCAACACCGTAGATATTTAAGATCACACTAGAAATGGATAGTTAGAGGAATGGGCCCGGGGCCCCCGTGGGTTCGACAATTCCGGCTCTTAAAGAGAGCCACTATATTACTCTGCACGACCCGTACACTTGCGGGCTCAACAAGTTTTTTGCGCAGAGTCGGCCTCTGAAGTTTTGATAACTTATCTATTTTTGTGTGATTTTTGGAATTTCTAAGTGTTGAGAAACTTGGTCTTAGTTTGTCTATTTGGGTGTGTGACAGTTGTCCCGCCGAGCCGGCTAGAAACAGAGAGCTTGTGGAACCGTGCTTGAACCCGAACGTCAAATACATTTGCAAAGGAGAGTAGCTCTAGAGCAAAAGTTGAAGAGACTTTAAGAAAGGTACAACAACAACTACCCGCGGACAAGAAAAGTTGTCACTCAAGCAATGGCAAAGAAGACCATGCAGAGCGAAGTGGCAATCCCACAAGCGACTAATGTGACTCTAGTATCCGTGAACCGAGCCTCGGAGGGAACTTTGAGCTTAAACAATATGGTGCAGCCGTTACATTCTAGTGGTCAATTCACCGGGATGGCACATGAGGACCGCAGCAGCACTTACTGTTTTCGAGATAAGTGACACGTTTGTCCCCACCCCACAAGTGTCCTACGTATTATGTCCGACTCCGACCTCTTCCCATTTTCATTGTTGGGAGAGGCGAAAAAGTGGCCGAAGGCCGAGCCACCGAACTCATAACTTCATGGGATGACTTGGCTAGAAAGTTCCTTATCGATTCTTTCCTTCAGCAAGATCGCAAAGTTGAGAAGTGAGATACTAAGTTTCAAGAACTAAGCCCGATGAGAACTTGTATATGGATTGGGAAAGATTCAAGTCACATGAGAGACTGGGCCCCATCATCGCAATCAAATGAAGTGCTGGCCCATACTCTGTAGAAAGTCTAGACCCACAAAAATATTACTAGACTTCTACGGTGGGCAAGCCTTGAAAAGACGATGATGAGTTGTACACTTTGTTGAACAGAATTGCACAAGGAAATTAAGAGGGCACAAATAATCATCAAGAGGGGCAGGAAGAAGAGTAGGGTTGATAGAAGGCAGAGGTTTGAATGCCGGCAAAGACAAATAGTTCGTTTCAACATCAAATGTTGACTCGCTTCAATAAATCAGGTATGCACCAAACACCGTGGCCGTGTGAATGCGCTCAAACAAGCTCCTGAAAGGTGAAATTTGTGGTAATAATGGGCACAACGCGTAATCTTGTGGAGCCAATTCAGAATCACTAATTTTGTCGGAATGTGCAAAGGAATTAGAATATTGGAAACAACTCCAACAGAATCGTTGTACAATTCAATTCTTCTTGGGGTGGAAATTCAAAAGCACAATTTTATGCAACCTCAACAACACCAAGACGCAGAGTAGGCAGACAGGGCATAGTAGCGCCCGCATTGAGGAAACACTGCAGAAAATCATGGAGACCCAAAATCGCTAGCGTAAAATCGCAGGATGGCAAATGCACTTAATGAATCAACAAGTAGCCACCCGCAATCTTGAAACAAGTGGGTCAAATAGCACTCGCTCAAAACATGAGGCCGCATGGGGACTACTAACATGCATCCTAACCCCTGTGACACGCCATCAGTTTTAGAAGCGGAAGGCAAAGAACATGCATGGCCTAAAGAGTGGAGAAAAGAGGTGTACTGAGTTGGTAAGATTCAGACCATCTACCGATAATAGAGAAAATCAGAGGTTAAAAAATGCACAATCTTCAGTGCAGCCAACACAAAGACCACCACCAACATTTCCTTTGTAGGAATTCAAAAAGAGCAAGGAGGAGGGATTCTTCAAAAAGTTCTTTGAGACTTTCAAAGAACTTCACATAAATTTGCCTCTTATTGATGTCTTATGGTGGAATGCCCAAGTATGCTAAATAATTTCTGAAGGACGTGATGGCGAACAAAGTTAGACCGTGGACGTCCAACTATAGCACCGGGATCGAGGAGTGCAAACATGTGGTGTCGAGAAAATGCCAAAGAAGCTCAAAGACCTCGTGAGTTTTACCTCCCCATACAAATTGGTAAAGTCAAGTGCTCCGAGCTTTGTGTGATTTAGGAGCAAATGATCTAATGCTCCTATCCTTATTCAACACCTTGGGGTCAAAGAACCGAGACCGACAAGGTTGATGTTGCAATTGGCCGACAAGTCGCGAGTGACACCCGATGGAATCATAGAGGACTCCTTCTCATCAAAGTAGGTAAATTTATTATACCAAGTGGGATTTTATTGGTTTTAGATTTTCAAAGTTGATTTACTGTGCAATTCTAATCTTGGCCAAGCATTCTTGGCCAACGAGGAGCGGTGATTGATTTAAAAAGAAGGGATCGAACAGGGTGGTCTATACAACAAGAACCGTGGTCTGTCATGATAACTTCCACCACAATGTCTGCGTAAAACCTTGTGTTTGTTACAAGGGAGATGAGAGCACAAAAGAGGACTGGTGCACACGCCAGGCGGCAGATGAAACAAACGTTCATAAAGGCTTAATAGATAAGAAGGGACAGCAGAACAAGAGTGAGGCTTTCCATAAGAGCGAGATGGTTCTCAGAATCCAAAGAGGATGTCCTGAAGCAGAGAAACAACTTCTGCATGGTATTATAAGTCGCCAGGTAACCCATAATGTACCTTTGCAATCGCCTTTGTTGTAATTTTGTTCACTTGTTATTTAATTGTCGTTTGTGTTTTTGTGGAAAGTTAGGCAATGCTGTGTGGAGGGGGAAGTCCAAAAATTTCTGAGGAGGAAGCAAAGAAGCATGGAAGAGGAAAAGTGTGGGTCGACCACCCGCTTGTGCAAGTTGTGGAAAACATGCCACTAGCTAGGCCTAAAGGCCTGTGGAGTATCTTTCACCCTCTTGAAATGTTAATTTGATGCTACTGGGACATAGCATGATTTATGTGGGGGCGAGGAAATTTCAAGTGAAATTTCAAAATTTTGTGCCTAACAGATTGTTGGTGAATGTAGTGCTTGTTTGGAAAAAATGAGAAAATTTGAGAAATCCTCAGAGTCAAGCATGAAGTCATCACCCATTGGTTTTCTTTCGCTCTTTTCTTCCGACGGTGTTTTTGAACCGAAGAATAAAATTTTTACTTTTTATTTGTCTGCATATACGTTTTAGTCATAGTGAGGGATCAAGCTCATTGATGAATGGACGATGACCGTCTTAAGGAAAATTAGTCGATAGATGTCGGGTTTTTTGAAAAAGCATAGCTAATGGATGCTTGATGTTCTATATGTGCTAGATATGATTGTGAGATGCAAGTGTGTTCAAAGGTTGAAGCATGCAAGTGTATAACTTTGTTCGAGACACTTAGGCTCTTGAATTTGACTCAATATAATTGAAGCTTAATGTTTGAATTCTGTGATTAGCCGAGTAAGAGTCTCAATAATGTGTCTTGGAATTGAGCATGTGCAGCAGAGTAAGGCTTTTGAGTATTCTATGCTATTGTGGATTGTCTAGAACTTGCCTGGTGTGTGTATGAAGCTAAATGAAGGATGTGAATTGTAGGAGATGATTTAGGCATTTCTTTGAATTAACCAATTTGTATCCCTCGTTTTACCTACCTTGAGAAATTAATCCTAGTTAGCCCCGTTGAGCCTTGAGCCTATTCTTTGATAGCTGCAATATGCTTAATCCTTTCATTAAACTTGAATTTGACCCCAAAGCTCTTAAGCGCTTGGAAGAAGAAAAATCTGAAAGAGTAAAGGAGTGAGGAGAATGAAAAGAAATGAAAAGTAGCAAGTTGTAGAAGTGGAGAAAAGGTCAAAGGTGCACTTGTGTAAAAGTGGTTGATCATCGTTAAGGAGTAAGAAAACAAAGTAATGAAAATTATTCATAGAGCTCCTTGCTGACAAGTCAAAAGTGCCTAAATAAAGGGGAAACAAAAGAGGAAAAAGAAAACTACCAAGGAGAAAAAGGTGAAGTAAGGGAAGGGAGGTTCGCCATGAGGGCGTGATGTATTAAAAGCGCTTAGGAAAGATAGTCGCTATTGCTGGCCATAATAGTACCTACCTGTACCTGAGTTATGTTACAACCTTCAAAGTCCTACTTGATCTTACATTCATATATCCTCAAATTAGTGGAGTAAAACACTAAGGGCAAGCTTATGGGTCATGACATGAAGCAT
>JACEIK010000815.1:17187-28844 GCA_018107945.1 Datura stramonium
ATATTATATAATTGATGCATATATGTGTATCTATTTTTTATATTATGCACAATTTTTATTAATACAAAAATACCTTTGGATGAATTCACCCTTTATTCAACGATTTTAAAATATTTCGGTTAAAAAAAGTAAATTTTAATAAATCACAACTGATTTATAAAATGGAGAAAAGAGAGATTTTTGAAAAATCAAATAAAAATGAAATAGAAAGAGGGATTTTTGGATCTTTTGAAAAAATAAATATAGAGAAGATAGAGGAATTTTGGGGATAACAAAAATGGAGAAGAGAGAGGGATTATAATTTTTTTTTTTAAAAATAAATATGGTGAAGATAAAGAAATTCTTGGGATTTTTGAAACTTCTGCCTAAAAAAATGAAAAAGAGAGTATTTAATATTATTTTATGTATTTAAATTATTATATTAGGTATATAATTTATTTTTTAATATTTAATCAGAATAGATATTTTAGGAAAGTAAAAGTTACACAAAATGTAATTAAAAGATGAAATTTTAAATAGTTTGTATTTATGTAATTTTATTTAAAAAGTTACAATTTTCGTAATTATAATTCTTAAAAATAGTATTTATGTAAAAAAATCCAAAATTATATGAATAAGATATGTTGGGCCCCAAATCCAATGTGCAGCAGTCCCAACAAGTCTTAATGCGAAAAGTGGGTCATTCGTATAAATGTTCTTATTTTAAGGTATTTTTTAATTTTTTTCTCTTAAATTTATAGTCTTTTATTTTTGCCCTTTGATATTTTAAGTGATAAAAAGTGATAAAAAATATCATTAACAGAGAATACAAAAATAAAATAAATCGCAAAGCATAAGTTTTTACCCAATTTATTATCACGACCCCAAATTGACGGATCGCGCGGGCACCTATATCGACTCTAACTCGATAGGAGAACCCTTGTTTGAAAATGTAAAGTAATAATTACAACTCTCATAAATTTTCACAAGTCAACAATATTTTGAAAGTTCGATAAAATGCTTCTAAAAAACCTTGACTCTCCCAAGATCAAGTCTAGACATGCTGAAAGTATGATTTCGAATTATCCATGTCCATGTTCATGTTTTCGAATGATCAAGTCTATGTCAAGTATGTTTAAATATTGGGCAAACCCATATAATTGAGTGCATTTCATGATTTATCTAAATTTCATGTTATTAGCTTACCATATGAATTTTGGAGTCTAGACTCCCACTATTTTTAGCTTGTGGTATAGTTTGATCCAAGGCTCCTCATGTTATGATTTCATATTTATGCATGTATGTTATGAGTCAGTGTCGTCACTAGATGATGGTTCAGCTTCATTGAAAAATGATGGAGAGCATATGCATATTTTTGGGAGTAGTGTCTAGCACCGAGTAGGCTAAGGGTCAGTCAACCCTATACCTCAAAACTACATGCCAACGTAGGTATGTTCAAATTATTTGAGACCTCCCTTGTGAGTTTCCCCTGCTCTCAAGGGGCCTTCAGCTTGATATAGATATCATGGTAGCATCCTTAGCCCTGGCAAGGCTTTGAATGGCTCTGTCCACTTAAGTGTGATAGTCGGCACCACATAAGCTCTATCGTGGAAGTGTCGGTTATAAGATGAGTCTCCTATTGTTCCTCATGATTTCAGTTATGTATGTTCATCAATCATGATATTATGTTTTCAGTAGGTTTGACCCAATGTTAAGTTTTTCTTATGATTATCAGTTTTCAGCTTTGAGTCATTCGATTCAGTTATGATATGCAGTTATGTCTAAATTATATTTTTAAATAATAGCATGTAAGCCCTACTCTCAGACTCTTATGATGAAATATTTTATGTTATGCATGATCACTAATTTTACTTACTTAGCAATTTTACTTACACTACATAGTCGGTACATTCCACGTACTGACCGCATACTCTATGTTGTATCATTTCATGATACAGGCTCGGATATCCAGGCTCAGTCCCGCCAGTAGCCAGACTCTCAGTTTTAGCATCTTCCAGTCTCAGTTGGTGAATCCTCATCTTCCGAGGGCCCTTTATCAGTTGTATTGAGTATTTTCAGTTTCAGACTGTAGTGAGTTAGTTGGGATCTTGTTCCATCAACTCGTTAGTAGTAGAGACTTTTCAAACATAGTATGTATTCAGTATTCAACCTTGTGTTATGTATTAAGATGTTATGATATTTTCAGACTTCAACTTTATTATACATGTTATACTTCCGCTTGATTATGTCGATTTTAGATATCATGTTCATGTCATGGGTCGACTTGGAGCCTCTCGGGGTTCTTTGTCCTGTGTCTCGATTCGAGCCTATGTTCGGATCGTGACAAACTTAGTATCAGAGCATTAAGGTTTGAAGTGTCCTAGGGTGTTTGAAAGCAGCGTTAAGTAGAGTCTTTTTTCATGGGTGTGAAGCGTGCCACACTTATGATGAAGAGGCTATGAAATATTTCCTTCTTTCATGATCTATGTCATGCGATGAAATGTCTCTCGATCCTTCTAACTCATATCGTTTTCAGAATCATGCCTCCTTGCGGAGTTAACGAAAGAAGAAACGAAAACGGCTACGGGCACGAGAATGGCAATAGAGATGGACACCATCAGGCACCACCAGTCCTAGAGGACCCTGTACCCGAGCCGGTTGCCCACGCGAGTCCAGGCCAACCATATAGATGCTAGCTCAGGCTTTGACTGCCCAAGTTAATCAACAGGAAGTAGTGCATGTCCCTCAGAATGAGAATGCGGCGGCGGCAAGGGTTAGAGATTTTCTGAGGATGAACCCTCCGGAGTTTCTTGAGTCAAGGGTGGACGAGGATCCACATGAGTTTATTGATGAGGTTATGAAAATCACGCAGATCATGGGGGTGATTGGAGAGGAGTGCGCTGATCTAGCCTGGTATCAGTTGAAAAGGGTTGCGCACATTTGGTTCAAGCAGTGGAAGAATAGCAAGACAGTTGGGGCAGGCCCCATTGGATGGGATGAGTTCCATGCCGCATTTCTGGACCTGTTCTTCCCTCGTGAGATGAAGGAGATTAAAGTGGCTGAGTTTGTGAACCTGAAGCAAGGAAAGATGATAGTTCAAGAGTATGCCTTGGAGTTGACTCGCCTATCTAAGTATGCACCTGATATGGTGACAGATTAGAGGGCCCGAGTGAGTCAGTTCGTGCATGGGATAACAGACTACTTGGTCAAAGATTGCTGGATCACAATGCTGCATCAGGACATTGACTTTCCCCGGATAGTTTTGTATGCCCAACAAATGAAGGCAGTACAAGTGAGTGAGCAGGAGAGAGAGGCTAAGAGGGCCAGGACTGATAGTTTCGAATTCTCCCAGTAGAGAGCTGGTGGGCACCATCAACAATCTCACCAGAGATCTTCAGCCCCAGCGTCGTCGGCTATGAGTGTGCCATCCAAATCCAGGCGCGATTAGAGGGGACGAACATCAGGCTCTAGAGGTCAAGGTAGTAGACCCATAAAGTCCAGCATTCCAGAGTGTAGCAGGTGTGGCCGGAGACACGTAGGTCAGTGCTTAGCAGGTTCAGGTGCTTGTTTCGGGTGTAGGAAGCCCGGACATATGCTTAGGGATTGCCCAACAGCCAGACAGGGCCAGGATAGGGGCTGAGGCCTAGCCTCTAATTCAACAGCTCCACCAGCACGCCCAGCTCAGCAGGGGGCATCTACTAGTGCGGGTGGTGGTCAACGCCAAAACAGATTCTATGCCCTAGCATCTCGTCAGGAGCAGGAGGTTTCCCTAGATGTAGTCACTGGTATGTTAGTATTCCACCTTGAGGTATATGTATTGCTAGATCCAGGGGCTACTTTATCTTTTGTGATGCCCTATATTTCTAGTAGTTTTGGAGTAAGTCCCAAAATCTTATCAGAACCTTTCTCAGTCTCTATCTTATCAGAACCTTTCTCAGCCTCTACTCTAGTCGGTGATTCAGTTATATATCGATGGGTATATAGAAATTGCCCTGTCACAGTTCTTCAGAAAGTCATCTCTCGCAGATTTAGTAGAGCTAGCCATGACAGATTTTGATATTATCTTTGGTATGGATTGGCTACATACATGCTATATCTCAGTCAATTGTAGAACCCGTGCAGTAGAGTTCAGATTTCCGGGTGAGCCAGTCCTAGAGTGGAAAGGTAGTTCAGGTATGCCTGTAGGTAGCTTCATTACCTACTTTAAGGCCAGAAAGATGATTTCTAAAGGTTGCGTGTACCATCTAGTTAGGGTTAAGGATGCTACATCCAAAACCCTGACTATCCAGTTAGTTCCTGTAGTGTATGAGTATCCAGAGGTGTTTCCAGATGATTTACCGGGGATTCCTCCCGAGCGGGAGATTGATTTTAGTATTGACCTTCTTCCTGATACGCAACCTATATCTATTCCTCCTTACAGAATGGCTCCAACTAAGCTAAAGGTTTTGAAGGAGCAGTTGAAGGATCTCTTAGACAAGGGTTTCATCAGACCTAGAAAATCCCCCTAGGGTGCACCAGTTCTCTTTGTCCGCAAGAAGGATGGTTCTCTTCAGATGTGCATTGATTATCGACAATTAAACAAAGTTACCATTAAGAACAGGTATCCTCTCCCAGGGATTGATGATTTGTTTGACCAGCTTAGGGTGCCAAGGTTTTATCAAAGATAGACCTCCGATTCGGATACCATCAGCTCAGGGTTCAGGAGAGTGACATCCCGAACATATCCTTCAGGACTCGATACGGTCACTATGAGTTTGTAGTTATGTCTTTTGGACTAACGAATGCTCCCACAGCTTTTATGGATTTGATGAATAGGGTGTTCAAGCCATACTTGGATATGTTCATGATCGTGTTCATAAATGATATCCTTATATCTCTCGGAGCGAAAAGGAGCATGCTGCTCACTTGAGGGTGGTGCTGTAGACTCTTAAGGATCGTCTGTTATATGCTAAGTTCAGCAAAACTCAATGGCATTTTTGGGTCACGTGGTGTCAAGTGAGGGTGTACAGGTGGACTCTCAAAAGATAAAAACAGTGAAGAATTGGCCTAGACCAGTTAGTCCTTTGAATATCAGGAGTTTCTTGGGTTTAGCTGGTTACTATCGAAGGTTTGTTGAAGGATTTCGTCTATTGCAACACCTTTGACTAAATTGACCCAGAAGAAAGTGAAGTTTCAATGGTTAGAGGCCTGTGAGAAGAGCTTCCAAGAGTTGAAGACTCGACTCACCTCAGCACCGGTGTTGATCCTACCTGAGGGGACCGATGGGTTTGTGGTATATTGAGACGCCTCGAGGATCGTCCTTGGTTGTGTATTAATGCAGCAAGGTAAAGTTATAGCCTATGCCTCCAGGCAGCTGAAAGTCCATGAAAAGAACTACCTGACTCATGACCTCGACTTGGCGGCGGTAGTATTTGCCTTGAAGATTTGGAGACACTATCTGTATGGGGTCCACATAAATGTGTTTACGAACCATAAAAGCCTACAATACGTGTTTACCCAGAAGGATCTAATTCTACGTCTGAGGAGGTGGTTGGAGCTTTTTAAAGACTATGATATGAGTGTCCTCAACCATTCGGGCAAGGCTAATGTGGTGGCAGACACTCTTAGCAGGCTTTCTATGGAGAGTGTGTCCTATGTGGATGAGGAAAGGAAAGAATTAGTGAAGGATGTACATCGGCTTGCACGGCTAGAAGTCCATCTTGTTGACTCAACAGATGGAGGTGTCATTGTTCAAAATAGGTTAGAATCTTCCTTAGTGACTGAAGTTAAAGCTAGACAAGACGAGGATCCTACTTTGGTAAAGTTGAAGAAAGCCATTCAGAATCAGAAGGTGGAGGTCTTCTCCATGGGGCAGATAGTGTGCTTTGATATCAGGATCGTTTGTGTGCATCGGATGTTGCCGACCTAAGGGAGCAGATGTTGCACGAGGCTCACGGTTCCAGATATTTTATACATCCAGGTGCCACCAATATGTATCGTGACCTGCAGAAAGTCTATTGGTGGAGTGACATAAAGAAGGACATAGCAGAATTTGTGGCTAAGTGTTCGAATTGTCAACCGGTGAAAGTGGAACATCAAAGACCTGGAGGTGTGCTTCCAGACAGTAGTATCCCTACTTGGAAGTGGGAGGAGATCAATATGGACTTCATTACAGGGTTTCCTTGCACTCATGGACAATATGATTCTATTTGGGTGGTTGTAGACAGGTTGACTAAGGCAACTCATTTCCTACTAGTCAAAACTACTAATTCAGTGGAGGATTATGCTAAGTTGTACACTCGGGAGTTATTTTGGTTGCACGGAGTGCTACTGTCCATCATATCAGATAGAGGTACTCAATTTACCTCATAGTTTTGGAGATCATTTCAGAAGGGACTTCGTACTCAGATCAAGCTCAGCACAGCCTTTCACCCACAGACAGATGGTCAGGCTGAGCAAACCATTCAAACTCTCGAGGATATGTTGAAAGCGTGTGTTATTGATTTCAAGGGTAGTTGGGATAATCATTTTCCTCTTATTAAATTTGCATATAACAACAACTACCACTCTAGCATTCAGATGGCTCCATTTGAGGCTCTTTATGGCAAAGGTGTAGATCACCTATTGGTTGGTTTGAGGTCGGTGAAGCTACATTAATAGGTCCATATTCGGTTCATGAGGCTATGGAGAAGGTTCAGCTTATAAGAGAGAGATTGAAAATAGCTCAGAGTCGCCCAAAGTCCTATGGAGGGAGCTTGAGTTTGGAATTAATGATTGGGTGTTTCTGAAGGTATCACCCATGAAGGGATTGATGAGGTTCGGAAAGAAAGGGAAACTTAGTCCCTGTTATGTTGGTCCATACCGTATTGTGAGACGCGTTGGCAAGGTGGCCTATGAGTTGGAGTTGTCCTTAGAATTAGCTTCAGTTCATCCAGTTTTCCATGTAACGCTCTTGAAGAAGTATTTGGGTGATCCAGCTCTAGTTGTTCCAGTGAAGAGTATAGGTGTGAAGGATAACGTTAGCTATGAGGAGGTTCCGGTGGAAATACTTGATCGTCAGGTTCGAAAGCTAAGAAATAAAGAAGTAGCTTCAGTCACGGTTTTGTGGAGGAACCAGCATTTTAATGGAGCTATGTGGGAAGCCGAAGCAGATACGATGGCTAAATACTAGCATCTATTCCCTTCCGACTCAGTTTCGGCTGAAGGTATCAGTTTACTCCTAAGTACTCTATTTAGTTCCATGTTCAGTTCATGTGCCCCAGTTTCTTTTAGGTCAATGTATTTATGTATGATTCATGAATTTAGTTCAGTAATGTAGTTCAACTCGGGGTCAGTCAGTCCGTCAGTTTTCAGTTTAAATGTTCAGTATTTGAGTATGATGATTGCATTTCTCAATTTTTCAGTATGATTTCCAACATTCAAGGATGAATGTTCCTAAGTGGGAGATATTGTAATACCCCAAAAGTCCTAAGATCAGACCCAAGGGTTGAAATGGAGAAAATATATTTTTCTGCACCAAGTCACATGATGAGTCGTCTAGTGACCCATTGGGTGCACCACGAGTCATTAAGTGACTTGTGGGAAGGAGGTTGGACTTGGTTGAGTTTTTTAGATTTGGGGGTGACCATGGGTGTGACCACGAGTCATGGCCAACACCACGATTCATTGTGTTAGCCGTGGTCAAGTGTTGATTGTAGATTGAAGAATTTGGATAGTGTTGGTGACGAGTTGGTCACCACGAGTAGTTTGGTACACCACGAGTCATGGTGTCCCTCGTGGTGACCCTCAGAAGAGAAAATTCAGTGCTGATCACGACAGGCAGACGACGAGTCATCCCCCAAACCACAATTCGTCCAGTCCCTCGTTGGGACTGGTAGTGAGTATTTTCCTACAAATTTATTAAGGGCTTTACCGTAATTCCTAAGTTCCTAAGGCCTATACTACGTTGTTTTAAGCTTAGAAAGGTGTGTTTTAAGAGGGATAAGTTCATTGTAAGCCTATTCTTCCATGCATGCAAGTCTAGAAGCTCCTAAGGGTGATCAAGTCTAGATTCATCAAGTTCTTCCCAAAATCCATTGGGCTTTCAAGAGGGTTTGTGAAATCAGATTCTTCCAGCTATGTAGGGTTATGAATGGGTGTATTTATCCATACCCATGCCCAATCCCTCTTCAATTCATGAAATTCTAGTTGATGAATCTATGGGATTTTAATCCGACATGTGAATTCTCTAAGTATCAATCATGGGTTTGATCTAAACACGTTTCTAATGTTAAATTATGATTAATGTCATATTTTACAATATTTTCAATTACTAGTTATATTTTCAAGTTTTACAAATTATAATACCCATCCATGAAAGTTGATGAAAGTTGAGATCTATGATATATGTATTCAAGCATGATGAGGTGTACATGGTGAAAGTATGATTTTGAATTATCCATGTCCATGTTCATGTTTTTGAATGATCAAGTCTATGTCAAGTATGTTTAAATATTGCGCAAGCCCATATAATTGAGTGTGTTTCATGATTTATCTAAATTTCATGTTATAAGCTTACCACATGGATTTTAGAGTCTAGACTCCCACTATTTTCAGCTTGTGGTATGGTTTGAGCCCAAGGATCCTCATGTTATGATTTCAGATTTATGCATGTATGTTATGAATCAGCTTCCTCACTAAACGATGGTTCAGCTTCGTTGAAAAATGATGGAGAGTAATGCATATTTTTGGGAGTAATGTCTAGTATTGAGTAGGCTAAGAGTCAATCAACCCTATGCCTCAGAACTATGTGCCAATATAGGTATGTTCAGATTATTTGGGACCTCCCTTGTGAGATTTCCCTGCCCCCAAGGGGCCTTCAACTTGATATCAATATCATGGTAGTCTCCTTAGCCCATACAAGGCTTTGGATGGCTCTACCCACTTGAGTGTGATAGAAGGGACCACGTAAGCTCGATCATGGTAATATCAGTTATAAGACGAGTCTCCCATTCTTCCTCATGATTTTAGTTATGAATGTTCATCAGTCGTGATATTATATTTTCAGCAGGTTTGACCCAATGTTCACTTTTACTTATGATTATCAGTTTTTAGCTTTGGGTCATTTGATTCAGTTATGATATGCAATTATGTTTAAATCATGTTTTCAGATATTAACATGTAAGCCCTACTCTCAAAATCTTATGATGAAATATTTTATGTTATGCATGATCACTAATTTTACTTACTTAGCAGTTGTAACACCCCAAAACTTCCCTAGACCAGACTCAGGCTTCAACAAAATTCAGCAGAAAAACCAGAAAAAATTCATCTTAGAATGACTAAGACAACAAGTTGTGGTCAGCTCCAACGACTCGTTGTGTCAACGTGGTCAGCAATGTTTGGTCCTTCATGAACCAACAGAACATGGAATAACCCATTGTGAGAAACAACGAGTCATCCTGTCACTCGTTGGTCCCCAGCTCAGAATCCCATTTTTAGGACCCCATGACTCAACCAATGCGTCGTCCTCAGAAGCAACGACTCATGGTGGGAGTCGTTAGTTGGGATGCCAATTAACTCCTTCAGTGACAACGGGTGGTAAAAATGAACCATTATTATCTCACAATGAATAGTTGAGTCCACCGTGGTGTCAAGTCCCAAAAATCCTTCCAAGTTTCCAGTATACAGGACGGGAGGTGAAAATGACTCGTGGTCCCGACCAACGAGTCATTGTGTCACCCGTTGCTTGGCCTTCTAGTATTCCTCACCCAGTGGCCATGGAAGGAACCAACGACCCATTGGTTTATCCAACGAGTCGTGATGACCTCCGTTGCCAGGTTCAGTGACTTCTAGATCTAGGAAATGGAACCAACAGAAGGTCCCCACGAGTCGTGGTCTCAACCAACGACTCGTTGAGTGACCTGTTGGGACCCTGTCAGCCAGATTTCAGATTTAAACCCCGAGGTTACTTTTGTAATTTTCCACCTACCTAGTCTCTAAACTACGTTGCTTTAATCATATTTTCAGATTTATTAGTGGGGTTAAATGGTTTCTTTCCTCATTCTCCGTATTCAAACTCTCAAAAAACACCATAAGATTTTCTCTCAAAGCAAGAACTAGGGCAGACCTTTTCTCCTCAGTTTCTCAAGGGATTTCTTTGGACTTCCTTATCAGGTATGTGGGAATTTAACAAGAGAATAATTCTTCCCTTGTGTCCCAAATTTCCTCCTTTCTTTTCTCTATCAGTTCTAGCCCTGGAATTATCGAATGTTAAGAAATTTTGGTCATACTTTATTTAATTCATGTGGAATATTATTATCATGTTAATTATAGATATTTTCCACCAGTTTGTGATTGAAATGATGTTTGTTCTTGTAAACTGAAATTTAGCCCTAGTTCATGAACGTCAAAAGTCTTGAATCTTGCAATAATGTTTGAATATCGAAACTTTGCTTGATTTTGTTAGTATTGGAGACTCTCATGTTGTTAGTAGCATTGAATCTCAATCATATTATTTTTAGATCAGTTTTTAATAAGAATGCTAGAATTCTCAGTGTCAGTCAGAAATGTCAGTTGATCAGTTTGACTACAGAAATTCCCAAGGTGTCAGTAGTACCTCCCAATTATCAGAATCAGATTTAGAACTCACTTTTTAGTGGTCCACTAGGCAATCATGACATTTTAGACCAGCAGCTCTGACTAGGCTTGCGACCCCAATTTCAGATTACAGTTGTTCTTTAGACGATTATGATGCTTCCAGATAAGCAGCTCTGACCATTCTTAGAACCTAGTTCCAGAATATGATCCGGTAAGACTCTTAGGGTGCTTTTAGATATGCATTCCTGACTAGTCTTAGGCCCCAATTTTGAGCTATCAACATAGAATTCAGTCTAGGACTATCCAGTGAGAGTAGGATTTAGCACCAAGAAGGCCCGAGTTCCAGCGCACCCAAGTTCCCAAAACTACGTTGCCATCGTAGGTTACATATTTATTGGCCTGATTGGCCCCAGACTCTTGTGATCACCCATTTCATACCTTTATACCTTGGCAAGGTATATTGAGTCCTACCAATGAGGTGTATACATTGAACTCCATGTCTAGCTCACGTGGTTATATGTCGGTTATAGACTCTTCCACTAGTCATCTCAGTCCAGTTCTAGATCAATTCAGTTCAGTATCTAAGAAATAGGATATGTCCTTGACCATCAGATAGGATCTTTTAGACCACCTCAGTTATTTCAGTTATTCAGTTCAGTAGCTTTAGTTGGTCATTGCATGTCTTTTAAGTTCAACACTTTTATTCAGTTATTTCTCCTTGTGTTTGGTTTCTCCTACTTACTCAGTACATTCAAAGTACTGAAACATACTTTTATTTTGTATCGTTTTATGATACAGCTGCAGGATATCAGTCTCAGCCTCGCTAGCTGATCACTGACTAAATACTTCAGCTATTCTAGTTGGTGAGTCCTCATTCTTCGAGGACAAAGATTATTTAATTCAATTATATTTTCCTTTCTCCTATTTAGATTTGGAGTTAGCTGGGGGCTTGTCCCAGTAACTCATCAGTTATAGTGGCTTTCAGACGCAAATTTGGTTTTCATTCTTATAGTTTTGTACGTGTCACGCCCCGCCTTGGGAGGCATGACTGGCACCTGGTGCCCTACTAAGACCTAGACTGCTGGACTACTGAGCCTAGGCACTTCTGGTGCCAGGCTGGC
>JACEIK010000815.1:31452-55142 GCA_018107945.1 Datura stramonium
TCTCACTGCTTACTTGGTGAGTCCTCATGTTACGAGGGCTACATGTTCACACTCTATGTTGTTCCTTCAGTTTCTGTATGTTGGATTAGTTGGGGAGTTGTTCCATTAATCCGCCTTTCATGTTTAAAGGCTTATAAGACTAAAAAGTTGTATTCCGCCGTATTGTATAAGTATTGTACTATTTTCCCTTGTGTTATGTTATGATTACATTCTCTATGCCAAGTCATCCGCTCATGTGATTGAATTAGATGTATGCTCATGCTATGCGTCGACTTGGATCTCTGGGGGCTCCTTGTCCTGTGTCTGTGATCCGGGTGTACGTTTGGGTCATGACACATTCCTATTCTGAGGGTAATGCACCACTGTTTGAATATTAACCTTGGTAGCCATAGCCTGTACTAGCATTTGATAGTAGACATGGGTGAACCCGAACATACACCCGGATCGTAGACATGGGACAAGGAGGCTCGAGAGACCCCAAGTCGACCCATGGCATGAGCATACATCAAACTCATTCACGTAAGAAGAATACTTACCATAAGGAAATGAAATCATGACATACTAACGGAGAACAGTCAATACATAATCCATACATGACGGCTGAATAGATCTTATAGTCTGAAAAGCCTCTAGTCATAAAAGACGGGTTGATGGGACAATACCCCCAACTAACCCTACAATACTTAAACTAAAAGAGAATTATAGAGTCTGAACATATGGCCCTCGGAATATAAGGACTCACCAAATGAGCTGATAGCAAACTCTAAAGAGCTACTGAGGAGGGTGAGCCTGGGAGCTGGGTCCTGTATAACATAAATGATACAACATAGAATGTATCGTTAAGTACGTGGAATATACCGAGTATGCAAGGTAAGTAATATAGACATTTTAAATATATAAAACTCATAAATGATAAAAAGAGTAGGACATCATGCTCATATCGTAAATATTGTTACATAACGTAAGGCTCAAGGTTTTAAAACATTCGTAATAAAAAGATAATCATAATAATAGGAGAAAAGATTTACTTAACATAACTTGAGCCAAAAATTGCATCATCATACATGCATAAATCGTGAGGAACGGTGGAAGATTCTCTTAACCATCATACCCCATATAAGAACACATGAATTCTGACTTGTAAACCTAGTCGAGAGGTCGTTTGTACCTTGCCAAAGGTAGAACCATAAAGGGCGTGATATCACCATGAAAAGAGTCATTTGGGTCGGGACAGTCACAAAGGAGGTCCAAACATACCTATGGTGGCACGTAGTGTATGAGATCCAGGGCTTAACCTGAGCCCTGAACCTACTCGGTGTTCGATACTACTCCCAAAACATATATACAATGCTCATAGTATAACATGCATTAATTCATAGGCTAGTTAAATCTTTATAATCATAAACATACTTGTACATACGTGAACTAGCAATGACATAAGGCCCATGAGTCAGCCAAAACTTAATTCATAAATCATAAGGTTCATACATACGTATAGATCATGCATATAGCTTGAAATTCATGAAATCCTGAAGGGTAATTGATTAAATCCATAATTTAAATTGTAATTCATGCTGGGCTTGTAAATATCATTAATGGAAAAGTAGATCATAAGTGCAGATTTTCAATTTAAATTGTAATTCATGCTGGGCTTGTAAATATCATTAATGGAAAAGTAGATCATAAATCGATTCACTATGGGTCAAGTATACTAGGGTTAATTCCATGTAAATCATAACTCATAACACTATAAATAATTTAAATCATAAAAGCTCGGTCAACTCATAGAATATGATAAGATTAAAAAATCAAAAGCCCATTAACAATCATTGAATTTTTATATGAATCTACTTACAAAACCCACAAATTTTTTATAGAATTTTCGAAATCATAGAGAATGGGCTTGGGTGTGGATAAGAAAACACTATCATAGCTCTTACATACCTAAAAAAAACTGATTCTTAATCTCCGTTGAATTCCCAATAATGGATTAGATGAATTTGAAGAAGAAAGCCTGAATCACCTTTTGGTCTCCTCTCTAAACTCTTGCATGCATGGAGAGGACTTAGAATAAATTATCTCTAAAACCCACCTTTCATAAGGTAAAACCATGTGGTTTAGGTCTTATTGCATGAAAAAGTTGAAATGCCCTTAATGAATCTTCCTTGAAAACTGACGTTTCCAACGGGTATCGTACTTCTAACGAGTCATTTGAAGAAATGATGACCGTTGTATGGGGTTCGTTGTGAGTAATCGCTGCGAATAGCCTCCAAAACTGAAAAATGGATGGTCGTGACGAGTTGTCCTTTCAACCAATGGGTCGCCAAGTCGACCGTTGTTTGTCTTCAAACTTTAACACCTCATCCCTAACCCAAGCCTCACCACTAATTGCTACACCAACAAACGAATCATTGCTTCTTCCGTCAAGGCCACTGAAATTTCTACTCGAGCAAACGACTACAAACGAAGGCTTGTGGTAACTCATGATGGGTCAGGTTACCCGCTATTTCCATGATGCCAAGGCCCACAACTCACCACGAATGCAAAGGACGGCTCATTTTATCCCACAACGGTCATCATATAGATTATTGTCTCCACTTCCACCAAGACTTCTTATCACCACGACTGCATACAAATGACCCGTAGCTTGGTACTACGTGGTCAAGAGTATGTGGCCCGTTCTATTCTATTATTCCCAATTTTCAGCAGCTTTTAACTTTTAACTCTCGATTCACTTCTTAGGCACTTTGGGGTATTACATTCAGCCGCAGCATAATTCGAGAACACCCTCGTTCATTGTGTTTTACAAAATTTTCTAGCAAAAATGATTACTCTTGGGGATTTGGCGACAACACATCAATCATATGATTTTTTTTCACTATTCAAAGTAATACACATACTTTTTAGATGCTTACGTTGGTTGGTAATGAAGAATAGTTAAGAAGAACTTTATTGAGAAAGAAATTTCCGAATTTTTCTTTTTTGGTTTCTGATGTTAATGGGTGTGAAGGAGTGGTAAGTGTATGTCGATCAGTGTTGTTTTCATGGAGAAGGGTCGGTTTTGGTTTGAAGTTTAAATAAGTCAAAGGGAAGATTTAAAAACTGGCCGAGTCGGGAAATTTCAAGCACATTTTAACCCATCACTTACTCCAAACCACGAGTCGTAGGTACTCTCCCTACCTCGGGTCCCCTAGACCCTTGCTATATAGAGTTGAGAAAATATACCCAGAACCTACGAATGCATCTTATGACTCACCATAAAGGTAAGGGTCGTACTATACCCGTAGGCCTTTATATGATAAGGATTTGGCTAGTTCATAGGTATAGTGAATACTACGATCCGTATACTTACATTACAAATCAGAATAACTAAGCCACCACTTGGGTTGCCTCCCAAGAAATGCCTCGATTTAATGTCGCGGCACGATGCAGCCTCGACTACTAATTCATCAAGTGATCGAGATTCATCTCTTAGTAAGAGATTACACTTAGTTCCTTCACCGTAATGACCGATGCATGTTGAAGGTGACTCTTTCTTTGTTTAGCTTGAACATTAATTGGCCCACCTCAACATATACTAAGGCCCTCCTAGTTGCAAGGAATGGTCTTCCCAAAATGATGGTGACCATAATAAACTCGCAATTAAAAATCATCAAGTCTCTGGGAATATGAATCTATCTACCTTAACAAGCACACGAACAGATCCCTCACTAGCTTTTTCATGTCATTGGCCATGAGTAGCAACATAGTAGCTAGTATGGGGGCTCCTAAGCCCAATTAAGTTGAACACTATTAGGAATCAGTTTATGGTCACTCTTAGATCACAAAGTGCCCTTGCAAAACATAACATTACCAATGGTGTAGGGTATAGTGAAAAGCAAAATTGAATCTTCCTTCTTCTAAGCCAGGACCCATGTAGCTATGGCACTACAAAGGATGTACATTATCTACCGACTCATAACCATTTAACCTCTTCTTTGTCACCAAGTCCTTAATGAACTTTTCATATCTCAAAGATTTTTCCAATGCCCCAACCAATGGTATGTTCATGGATAATTTTTTGAGCATTGATGAATTGAACTTACCATTTTCCGCCTTCTTCATCATTCTTTGGGGGAACGGTGGCGGTGGTCGCGGGATAGCTTTGTACATTTGTGTTGATCTTTGATCAATTTCAAAGTTCTTTTCACCATAGTTCAGCAACTCACTCTTAGAGCCCTCTCACATTTACTTCATTCTCCACTTACACACTATTTCTTCCGCTCAATTACAACCGGGAAAGGGGGTCAACTATGGTCTTACCACTTAGTCATCACCGCCATGCAACGCTATCATTCTTTTTTAGGTTCGATAGTGTTGCTAGGTAGTGTAATTTTTTCAGGGTTCAAGTGATGCCGATGCGCTTGCCCAAGCCGTTGTTCAATCTTCTTGATGGCTTTTGTATAAGATTCCACTCTCTTACCCATTCTTGATATATCACCACGAATTTCCTTCAATTGATCACGTGCACTCACCTTTTTCAGCATCTTGGCCATAATGCTTCTAGCTTGACTACCCAAATCTCTCCCTCAGGCATTGGGAGGCACATGTACTCGCCTCGGTCATTGTGGTATCCTCATTCATTCTCCATTCTCCATCGCACTTACGACCACGGCTCCCGCCCCTATACCCATTTCAGCTTTTTGTTATCTCTATATTGGTTCTCGACTTTAGTTTCTAACTATAGTGCCAATTGTCCTTTCCAGATGCTGCGTTGGCTCTAAACCCTCTCCACTTGGTTATCCAGAAATTTACTCTCTTCCTCAAAAATCGGGAGTAGTCCACTCGCTGCCCGGTCCTTCTATCCCCACTACATTCTCCTTTTGTCCTCCAGCTCCTATAATGTGCTTAGTTAGCAAAACCAACGTTGTACGCATATGAGCCAATTCCCGTCACGTTCTTTCTTCTTTCGTCCATTGGTCAAGTAGTGAAACTATCAAGATATGTACTAGGCCGTTGCATCTCGCTTCCCGGTATGAAATGCCTTATTCGTTTTGGTCACTCTTTGCCAAGAATAATAGAAGCTTTCTCCTAGGTTTGACTCATCACGTTACTCCCGCCATCGGTGTCCGCGTCTCTTGTGTTGTTGTTTAAAGACCTGTGAAAATTTCCAACAAACTATCATCTCGGGAATTTTATGGTTTGGGAACTTTACCAACTACTTCTTGAGCCTCATCCAGGTTTCATGAATTCCTTGGTTTTAAGTTGTAAAAATTAAAAATTTCATCCTTAAGCTACAATATTCTATGGGGAAAGAATCTCTAACATTTCTTACTTAAGTTCCCTCCAATTGGTTATGGAGTCGTTGGACAACTCCGACAACCATAAAGTGACTTCCCTTGGACAGAGAACAAAGGGAAGAGTTCCACTCTTATTGGCATGTTGGTTCTCTTCCTAAACCAAGACGCTGAAATTCCCACAATGTTCATTAGTGTGTTGCATCATCTCGCTGCACACCTTTCATGTTTAACAATTGAATCATGGTGCTCACAATAAGCCACCTAGCCTCTGGGGCAGCGGTGGTGGTAAAATTTCTCCGCTTGACCTAACTTCTCAATGTTCGGGTCCTCATCATCGAAAGATCGAGGGCACCTACGACCTCTCAAGTACCCCTGGGTCATGTCGAGATCGGCATTCACAACCTCGTCTCTTTTTCATCTTTCATATCTTGAAGTGCAACTTGCCAAGCTAGCTCGACTTGCCTTCTTTCTTCATCTGCGTGGCGTCTCTACCCCGGTTTTCAATTCTCGCATACGTTCGTTTAATCTCTGGTTCAACTAATTCTGGGGATTTCCACTACTCCGAGTACCGCATTCATTATTCAACAACATGTGGGTATCAAAATAAAAGAAAAAAGTAATTATGAAAATAACTACCAAGACTCAAATACAAGCAATTAATCTAGTCTTAACCATATTCCCCGACAACCCGCACCACTTTTTGATAAGACAAACCACACATCCTTATAAAGTATGAAGCGGACATTTTTAATAAAGAAACCAACTAGAGGTTGGGGTCGAACTCACAGGAATATGGAAGATCTACACTAATGTCGATAAGTGAACTTTGTTGGTTAGTGACCCCGATTTGGGGGTGTCAAGAAAATAATAATTAAAAAAATGACTAAAATTGTGATGTAACATCAAGATTTAAGAATAACCACATTTTTATTCATCACGGTTCATAACTACTTTGGATATACACATGACCATTACTAATGCTTTACTTCAGGTGACCGATAATCAGGGTTAATCCAAATGACTTGTTTGTTCCTACTGATGACAATACTCACAACCGGCCGTCTCATTAGCTAATTTCAAACTATCCGTTATCAATAGGTCAAAAATAATATCCTACGACCACAACTCAAGTTAATACAATGATCATCAAGATCCGTGCTTTGTTGTAATTCTTTTCCTAATCTCTACCTCTATAGGCTCAAGTAAAGTAAGGAATTCGGCAAGTCCTAATGTTGTACACCATTAAGAAACAAGCACATGAAAAACATACAATACAGTTGCCAATGGTTTTGAATCACTTTGTGTATTCTAGTCGTTAATCAAACTTTTGTTCTATAACCCTAGCTATGGAGGTTTTAGCCTCATAGTTGCAAGATTGTGATATGCATTTATAATTAAACACATAAATCAATACTTAAAATTGTAGATTAGTGAAAAGATTTTGATTAAATCGAATCCAATCAAGAACAATCCACAAAGACCAAGAAATAAATCAAGAAAAGGTTGATCATGCTAATTTACTCAATTGAATGATCTTCCTCGCCATATTGCCTTCTCTAAATTGTTCTACAATTGTTGATCTCTCCTATAAAAAAAATAAACATAAAAAGTATTTTCACAGACATAAGAATCCTTTTCCTATGTTAACAAGGTAACTTTCAATAATTGCCGCCGGCCGGTTACCGATCTACCATACGAATCGTAATGAAGTTTATGACGGACGATTTCTATCCGTAAGTGCTTGGAATGCTGAAATTCAGCAAAGTGTTGGGCCTTTGCATGACTCAGACATGCCCTACGAGCTGTACTATACGTCCATGGATTTTCTCCGAGAATTCTCAATTTTTCAAGTTTGTCACAAGTGTGATGTTACGACTGCATCGTCTAACCATGTCGAAGTTTGCCTCAGGCAATTCTTTCCAATATTTCCACAACTCGATGGTACTACTCGTACTCATGGATGTATGACTCGTACTAAGGGTCGTAGGATGCACTCTTCACAATTCACCATTTGAATCTCTGCTTCACAATCTTCTCAATACAACTTGTAACATCAACCTACTACTACACTGGCATTCATGAGTTTAGCCTATTTTCTCGCACTTTTAGCCTATCTTTTACACATTCTTGCTCCAACACCTATTTGTCCCGTAATTAAAGAAAAGTGCCTTACACCTATATAAAATATCCTAATTCCATGCTATTTTCTTAATTTGGAGCATCGAAAGTGATGTAAACTCACAACACATCAAATACCGGATCGCAAGTTCGAGGCTACGAAATAAAGAAGTAGCTTCAGTAATGTTTTATGGAGGAATAAACATATTGAGGGTGCTACGAGGGCCAAAGCGTACATGATGGTTAAATACCCACATTTATTCTCTATCGACTTTTAGTTTCGCCGAGGTAACTGCTTCCTAAAATCTTTTCTGCTAGCCTCATGTTCATTTCACGTGCAATTCGGCCTTTTCATGCATATGGATGTATGTACGATTCATGAATTCGGTTTCCGCCCATGTAGTTTAAATTGAAGTTATTCATTCCGCGCTTTTCACTCTTATATGATTGGTAATTGAGTATGATGATTGCTTTCTCTATTTTCTATATGTATCCGCATTCAAGGATGAATATTTCCAAGGGGAGATATTGTAATACCCTGTGTTCAGAAGACTAGACTCGGATTTAAAATGAAACTGCAAGAGAAATATGGAAAACTTCTTAGAACGGGTCGAATGGGTGCCACAAACAACACGTGGGATGCGTCTTCCGTGGTAAGCTGCGTAAGGTTCAAAGTTGGGAGTAATGTGACAAGAAATGACCCGTTGTTTGATTTTATGAGTCATTGGATGGATTCTTCATGAGACTCCGCCCTGGTCAAGGGGAAGTAATGTTGTGGAATGACCAAGGTGTGCCTAACAATAGGCCATGGTCTGCAATGTGGTAAAGGGAACCCAAAAGTTAAGGGCAATGATGATGACAACTGGCAAAGAATGAGTTGTTGAACTAGCAACGACCTTTCCTATCCTATTGCGATAAAGGATCGTGAGACTCCGAACTCGGGAGTAGCAACGCGTGGTAATGACGGACCGTAGGAGCTCACAACGGATCGCACCGAGCCGCCCATTGCCGTGGGAATCTCCGCTTTTTTTCCATTATTTTCACGAGGCTATTTTCGCCATTTCTAAAACCCTACGGTCCTTAACTTCATTATTTTAGGCTCGAAATGAAGTGTTTTCTGAAGGGTAAATCCATTCTAGGTTCATTCACATCCATGCATGCGAATTGAAAGGTTTAGAAGGTGATCAAGTTAGGCTTTGTTCAAGTTTGTCTTCAATCTTTTATTGGGCAATCAAAGAGGGGTAAAATCAGCTCCTCCCCTCAAAAAATATTAATTGGTGAATTCGTTCACACCCATGCCCAAACCTCTCTAAATCATGAAAGTTCATATGTTGATTCTCATGACGTTTAACTCAATGCATGAAATTCCTAATTCTCTACATAGGTATGCTCTAAATGTGTTCGTTTATTGAATTATGAATTATGGAAAAGTTTTACGTTGTCTTCTATTAAAATCATATTTCAAGCTTTATAAATTAAAATGCCAATTTATGAGAAGTTCTGAAAGCTGAGATTTATGATGAATGTTCAAGCATGAGGAGATATTATCATGAAAAGCATGTTTTTCGAGTTACCCATGTTTATAATCATGTTTTCAAGTGAATTGAGTATTTTTGAGCATGTTAAAGTATTGGGAATTGCCCACATGTTCAAGTATGATTTATGATTTTATGAATTAATCTTACCACATGATTTTGGAGAGAAGACTCCCAATTATTTTCAAACTTTGTGGTATGGCTTGATCTAAAGCTCCTCATATATGATTTCGTATTTGATATGTATTTGATTATTGAGCTTAATCAATAGACTATGGTGAGCTTCGTTGAAAAACGCATAGAGAGCATAAGGAATGTTTTTGGAAGTAGTGTCTAGGCACCGACAAGCGCCAAGGGTCGATCATCTTATGCCTCGTAACTATGCGCTAAACTTAGGTTATATATATCATATATATATACACAATTGGGACCTCCTTGTAAGAACCTACATATCATATATATATACACACATTGGGACCTCCCTTGTAAGCCATCCCCTGCCTGATTGGGCCTCGATCTTGATATCAATATCATGGTATCATCCTTATCCTAGAAAGGCTTTGGATGGCTCTACCCACTTAAGTGTGATAGTTGGGAGCGCGTAAGCTCTATTGTCATATGCTCCAAGCAGGCGAAGAGTCACCCATTGTTCCTCATGACTTCGGCTATGCATGTCTATCATTCATTATGTGTGTACGTATATATATTATATATATATATATTATTTTTTTAAAGAAGGTTTGACCTAATGTTTAGTTTTTATTTATGGTTATAAGATTTCGCCTTAACAATCGATTCAATGATGATTTCATGTTATGTTGAGATGATAATTTCAAAAAATATCATGTAAGCCCTACTCTCATATTCTTGTTTTGATAATGATTTATATTATGCATATTTCAAATGATTTTACTTAATTAAGCGGTTTTACTTACCTTGCAAACCGGCGAAAGTCTAGACCCACATACAAAAATATTACTAGACTCTGCATCGGGTGGGTATATTCCACGTACTGACCGCATAGTCTTGTTGTATCATTTCATGATACAGGGTCTGATGTTCAGACTTATCCCCTCCACTAGAAAACTTTTCGAGTTAGCATTAATCCCTATTAGTGAGTCCTCATCTATTGAGGACCCCTCTTTTATTCAGTTATGTTTGCATATTTTTAGTTTCGGATTTAGAGAGTTAGTTGGGGTTTTCTCCCATCAACTCATCTGTTTTAGAGGATTTTCAGACAATAGAATGTATTCATCTTCAGACTCATGTTGTATTTCTGGATTATGTTATGCTAGACTTCCGCTATGTTTATTATGTTAATTCTTCCGCTTTAATTGATTGAGTTAGATGTATGTTCATGCCATGGGTCGGCATAGAGTCTCTCGGGGCTCCTTGTCCCGTGTCTCGATATGGGCCTATGTTTAGGTCATGATATTACTTCAACCAACAGGTCGTCCTGAGACCCATTACTTCCCCGCATACTCTGCGGATTCTCACCACAAGCTCCTCCAATGGGTTGTTAGTCCCACCAACGACCCGTACAACAAGTCATTTTTAGAAAATTTTTTAGATTTTCTGCTACTTTTCATTTCAAATCCTGAGTCTAGTCTTACGCACTTCCGGGGTATTACAACACTACTCCTAAAACGTGTATAATGCTCTTATAATCATATATTAGAATATAACTTAGATCTTAATATATGGGGAGTCTTGACTCCAACACCTGAGATAACTGAACTTATTAGCCTTGGCTAAATGATGAAATCATGCTTAACTTGAGTGGGCTTACCAAACTCTTAACATCATGCTTGCATGAAATAGATGTCATAAGTAAATTCATAAATACATACATGGGTAATTGTAAACATTCATACATACTAGATATTTCATCATACTTGAAAGCATCAATCATAAACTACATATTTTCATAAACTTGCATAATTGGGGAAAATCTTCTATAACTTGAAATCATGAATTTAAAATTAGTTAGTACATAAATTTTGCCAATAAATCTTAAAACATGCTTTGAAACATGAAGGGAATTGACCCATAAATAAATCATAGTGAATTTCATAAGCTTGAGTTAAAATCCCATATGATGATACACTTGAATTAACACTTGAAATCATGAACTTGAAGAGAAATTTAGGCATGAGAGTGAAACAAAACTGTCATTCGTGGTAGTACATACTTTGGTAAGTTGAATCTACCCTATTCTTTGAATGCCCAAGAGATTTGGGGATGAACTTGAAGAATTATATGCTTGATTTCTTATGGAATCCTCTAAACTTGCATGCATGGGAAGTGAATGGGCTAGAATAGGCTAAACCCTCTTAAAACCCTCCTAACAAAGCTTAAAATGATGTAGTTTAGGACTTAGGAGCTTAGGAATTACGAAAACATCCTTACTAAATTAGCAGGAAAACTACCAATGCCAGTCCCAGCACGGGATTGGATGGGTCGTTACCCTACATGACGACTCGTCATCCACTCTCATCATCATCACTGGAAAAATCCCCATTTACTAAAATTCCTTTACTCCAAGGGTCACTGGACGAGTCGTTAGAAGGAGTGACGACTTGTGGCCCTCACTTCTTACCTTCACTAGAATCCCAACCTCCAATCTTAGTCATCCTGCCAATGACCCACTTAATGAGTCATTAAGTGACACCAAAACTCGCTGGACCTTCTGTGAAGACCCCCTGACCATGACTCTTCACTGGCCTGCTATGCCATCACGAGCCACTCCACAATTCGTTGGGTGACCTAACGAGTCTTTTTGTGGCTTGTGTAGGTTTCTTCCTGCTTCCTCCGCTCAACCCTCAGGTCTAATCTTAGGGACTTTCGAGGTTGTATAATATCTCACCCTTGGGAACATTCATCCTCGAATATGGGTAAACATACTTAATAACTAGGGAAAGTAACTACAATCCCAAATACTGAATATCTGAAGTTGAAAACTAATGGAGTGACTGACTCTTGACTGATGTACATGACTAAACAAAATTCACGAATCACTAACATAAACGAACTAAGAGAAATGAAGTAAACATGGAACAAAATTGAGTACTAAGGAGGAAACTAATACCTCAAGATGGAATTGAGCCAAAAAGGAATAAATGTGGGTATCTAGCCATTATATCTGCTTTGGCTTCCCACGTAGCTCCCTCAACAAGCTGATTCCTCCATAGAACCTTTACTGAAGCTACTTCTTTGTTTCGCAACTTTCGAATATGACAATCAAGGATCTCAACTGGCACCTCCTCATAGCTAAGGTTATCCTTCACGCCTACACTCTCCACCAGAAAAACCAATGTCGGGACACCAATGCACTTTCTTAACAATGATACATGGAAGACTAGATGTACCAAAGCAAACTCCGCTGGTAGCTCTAACCCATAGGCCAGTTTGCCAACATATCTCACAATATGATAGGGACCAATATATCAGGGACTAAGCTTCCCTTTCTTTCCAAACCTCATTACCCATGGGAGATACATTCAAGAACACCCAATCATCAAATTCATACCTAAACTCTCTCCGCCTAACATCTGCACGTGACTTTTGACATCTCTGAGTTGTTTTTAGACTTTCCCTTATAAGTTAAACTTTCTCGATAGCCTCATGAAAAGAATCTAGCCATCTCAATGTAGCTTCACCTACCTTGAACTAACCAATAGGTGATCTACACCTCCACCCATAAAGAGCCTCAAACAAAGCCATCGAATGCTAGAGTGGTAGCTATTGTTGTCTCGATAAGAGGTAAATGATCATCCAAAATACCTTTGAAGTTAATCACACATTCTCTCAAAATATCCTCGATAGTCTGAATGGTCCGTTCAGCCTGACTATCTTTCTGCGGGTGAAAAGTTGTTTTAAGCTTGACCAGGGAACCAAGTCCCTTCTGAAACAATCTCAAAAACATCAAGGTAAATTGAGTACCTCTATATTATATAATAGACAAGGGAACTCAATGCAATCGAACTAACTCCCAATTGTACAATTTACCATAATCCTCCGCTGAGTACGTAGTTTTAACTGGTAGGAAATGAGCTGCATTAGTCAATCTGTCTATAATCAACCAAATAGAGTCATACTATCATATGTGCATATGTGCGAGGTAACCCTCTAATGAAGTCCATATTGATCTTTTCCCACTTCCAAGTGGGGATACTTATTTCTTATAGCACACCTCCCAGTCATTAATTCTCAACATTCACTTATTGATAGTTCGGAGACATAGCCACAAACTCTGCTATGTCCTTATTCATGGCATTTAACCAATAAACTTTCCATAGGTCACGTTACATCTTGGTGGCTTCTGGATGTATAGAATATTGTGAACCACTAATACGATGTGAGTTCACAACACTTTCGATGTTTAAAACTGGGAAAATAGCATGGAATTATATGTGCTTGTGTGGATATGAGGTGCTTTTACGTTGTTTTCAGGGAAAATAAGTGTTGGAGTGAAAATGAGCAAAAGCTATAGAAAAGTTGCAGAAAGGATACCAACTACTGATCTCAGTACGAGTCGTACAAAGATTGTATGAGCCGTAATGAGACTCGTGGAAAAGCCAAGAAGATTGGTACAAGGCAAAGGCAACTTACAACTCTCATTATGAGCTGTACCATCCTTGTACGAGCCGTAACATGGGTTGTAGAATACTTCAAAGAAATTTGCACAGTTGATGTCTCCCGATATGGGTAGCAACTACAAATCGTATTATCTACATATGACTTGTACCAGGAGTCATGGAGAACTTCAGTGATTTTTGGTACTTGGCAAATCCCAGGTTATGACAAGCTCTTACGAGTCGTAGGAGCAAGGTATGAGGTGTAGTAAGACATTCGTAGACATCTTCAGAAGATGCCAGAGTTCCTACAGTCAAATCATGACATGATTGTACTACTCGTGGGATCATATTACGATTGATTCCAGAGGGCAACACTTATCAAATTCTACAAAAGCGAAGGGAGACAAGGTATGGCCCATACAATCCTGTTACGGGTAGTATGAGGAGTTGTATGATGTCTTGGCGCCAAATTTGGATAATTCCCTGTTAACTTAGAAAAAGGACTTTGTTATCTATATAAATGCTTGTTAGGTTTCTTATAGTTTATAAGTAGTTAGAGGAGGATTATTATAAGTTTGTAATTAATTTTTGATAGTATTGGAGAGCAATTCTTGAGACCTTAACTTGGATTTTCTCAATTGTTCTTGAATTTGTTCATCACCTTTTCTTGCAATAGTCAAAGTAGCTTTTCTTCCAATCATCTATAAGTATTTAACTATATGTTTGTCTATGAATACTAATAATAATTTTACAATCATGAGAGACTAAAACCTCCACAACTAGGGTTGTGGGAACCATGGTGGAATAATGAACTAGGGTTACACATAGTGATTCAAAACCAATGCTAAATGCTTGTATTGTATTCTCATCGTCTTTAATGTTTCTTAACAAAGCGCAACATTAGGACTTGCCCGAATTCTTTACTTGCTTGAACCTATAGAACTAGCGATTAGGAAAAGAGAACTACAACAAAGCCTTGTTTATACGATAATTGTATAACTTGAGTTGTGGTCGAAGGATAGTTAATTGGGAACAAATTCATAACAGTTATATTGAAATCTCTCATGACACCTAGCTTGGTGGTAGAGTATAGTCATCCAATAGGGACGAACCAGTCGTTTGGATGAACCCTAGTTATCAGTTCTACAAGTAAGCATTAGGATAGATTACAAGTGTAAACCCGAAGTAGTTAGGAACCCATGGGGAACACTTACCCTAGTTAATTGAATATTTTGATAAACAACTGATTTTTACTCTTGTTTTACTACTATTTTTCTATAAACCCCCCAATTTGGAGGTAAAATACCTAAAATCTTAAATACTAGCATTAGTTTAGTTCTTAGCATATTATCTGTGGGTTCAACCCAATCCTCTGTCGGGACCTTTATTGACAACATCTACTTCATACTTTATTAGGAGTGTGAGTTTGAGTGTTATCAAAAAGTAGCGCCCTTGCAAGGGAATACGACTAAGATTAGATTAATTTCTTCTGTTTAATTTTTGGTTTTTATTTCCTCATTTATGTTTTCTTTTTGTTTTTGACACCTACAGGTTGTCTCTTGGTGAATGCTAAGTACTCAACAGAGCGCAAACCCCACGATTACTTTGGATCTTGACATAGAAAGAAAACTGCGAAGAATGGAGAACCAAGAGCAAAGAAAGACCTGTCTTTCTCAAGAAGCTAGGCAAGCCGAGCTAGCTCGGCAAGTTGCACATCAGAAAGCCGAAGATGATTGGGATGAAGTTGTAAACACTGGTCTCCATGGAAGGGGATACAGAGGTCAGATATATGCCTCTTAGTTCTTTAATGAGGATGACCTAGATATTGATGAAGTCAGCTCAACTGGAGCTATCGTACCACTACCTTTGCCTGATGGGGCAAAGTTTGACATTGCTAGTACAATGATACAATTGCTGAATATGAAGGGGTGTTGAGTGGTCATGCAACAGATCATGACAACCTGCACTTAATGAACTTCGTTGGAATATGCAAGCCATACAGGTTTCTCGGTGTCAGTCAGGATGCAATAAGGCTGAGAATCTTCCCCTTCTCTCTTTCTAGGGAGGCCACTTTATGGTTATTGGAGTTTCCCATTGACTGCATTACCAACAGGAGGGAGCTCAGACAGGCTTTCCTTGAAAGTTTCTTTCCACCATCTAGGATGCTTCAGCTTAAGGATGAGATCTATAACTTCTGGCAACTGAAAACAGAGGCACTTCATGAAACCTCGTTAAGATTTAAGAAGAAGCTAACCAAGTTCCCAAATCATAAAATTCTTGACGGTAGTTTGTTGGAGATTTTTTATAGGTCATTTAACAATAACACTAAAGTTGTAGTGGATACTTTAGTGGGAGGAGCACTTATGAGTCACGCATGAGAAAAAGCTACTACTATTCTTGACAGAGTGACTAAAAATCAATAGGGCCTAGTACACCAAGGAAGCGGAAGCAACTGCTGGTACATATGCTATTGGTATGGCTGCAGACAATTAAAGAAGAAGGAGGAGCATGATCAGGAATTGACTCACATGCGTACATCATTAGCCCTGCTCATGAAGCATATCATGGGCGTTGGGGTCATAAAGTTTAATTCAGTGGAAACTTAGGGACAGGAACTAGGGCCGGAGCATTCAGGTTCAAATGAGGAGGTGAACTTGTTTGAGAACTAGGTGGGGGGTTCTTGGGCCAACGCCTAAGGGTCTAGACAAGACACTTGGCGGAAAGGTTCCAGAAATTAAGGTCAAAACAAATACTTGGACAACTACAACCATAGTGGGTACAAATATAGAGTCGAGGTCGTGAGCGAGAGGGATAATGGAGAAGGAATGTTGGTTATCGAAATGACCAAATCGGATTGTATGTCCTGCCTAATGCACATGAGGAGGAGGCTGGATAGTAAATATTGGAGAGCATGATGGCTGAGATGCTCAAGAAGGTGAGATCCATTATGGAGCAGCTAAAAGACATTTGTGGAGATATATTTGGCATGAGCCAAAAAGTTGAGTCGCATGCCACAACCATCAAGCATATAGAGCAGCAGCTAAGTCATCTATAAACATCCCTAAACCCTAGGCATTAGGGAACACTATCTAGCAACACAGTCCAAAATCCAAAGAATGATAGACACTGGATGGGTGTGATGACTAGGAGTGGAAATACAATAGTTGATCCCCTGCCGGTTGTAGTTGAAATGCAAAGGAAGAAAGAGATCATTATTGATGATGATGATGAGGTTTTTGAGCAAGAGCTTAAGGAAGAGACTGAGATGACTGAGACTCCAGCTGGTGAAAAGGAGTCTGAACCTAAAAAGGGTAAGAAACTATGGGCCACATAGATCAATAAGGCTATCCCACGACCACCGCCACCTTTCCCTTAAAGAATGATGAAGAAGGCGGAAGATGGTAAGGTTCATAAATTTCATTCTATCCTTAAACAGTTGTCTGCAAACATGCCATTGGTTGAGGAATTAGAGAAGTTGCAGGGACACACCAGATTTATGAAGGACCTTTTTACCAAGAAAAGGTCCATGAGCTATGAGCCAATGGGTAATTTTCATCATTGCAGTGCCATAGCCTCACGGTTCCTTCACCATTCCATGTACTATTTGTGACGTTTAGTTCATGAAGGAACTCTACGACTTGGGAGCAAGCATCAATCTAATGCCATTAGCTGTGTTCAAGCAGTTAGTCTTGGGAGCCCCCACACCGACTACAATGCGGCTATTGATGGCCGACCGTACTATGAAGAGGCCTGTGGGTATCCTTTTTGATGTGCTTGTCAAGGTTCATAGATTCATATTCCCAGGGGACTTTGTGATCCTAGATTTTGAGGTTGATTTTGAGGTCCCTATTATTTTAGGGTGACCATTCCTTGCTATAGGGAGGGCTTTAGTAGATGTTGATGTTGGCCAACTGAAATTCAAGATTCATAAAAAGGAGGTCACTTTCAATGTCTGCCAGTTAATGAAGCAGCCAAATGAGTTTTGGGTGATCTCAGCAATCGAGGATGAGTCTAAGTTTCTTTACGAAGTCTGAGTAGTCAAGAAATTTGTGTCGTGCCGCAACGTTAAATCATACACTTCTTGGGAGGAAACACATGAGGCGGTTTCGTGAATTTTGAGTAACTGAATGTCACGACCCGATAGTACACCTGGATCATAAACATGGGACAAGGGGCCCCGAGAGACCCCAAGTCAACCCATGGCATGAGCATATATCTAAACCATTCACATCAGGTGGAAGAATTAGCTTAAAAATCATGAACTGAATGAAACCGTGACATGAAATATAAGAAACAACGATACATGTTCCTAATGTAATAGTTGAATACTACAAATAGTCTAAAAAGCCTCTAGTCATAATAGGCGGGTTGAAGGAATAAGACCCCAACTAACCCTAGCATTCTGAAACAAAAAGATAACTAAGATATGAACATAAATCTCTCGAATCATAAGGACCCACCAATGGGAACTGAGAGCAGAACTGGGAGCAAGCTAGAAGCGATGCTGAGCTTGAGATCTAGATCCTGTATCATGAAATGGTATAACAAAGAAAATATGCGGGTCAGTACTTTTTCCCAAAAGCATTCGTAAACCTGTCGTAGTCACAATATGAGAGAAAATATTTCACAAAACATGACTTGAACCAAAGAACATCATCATACATGGTTTAAAACAATAAGGAACAGTGGGAGATTTCTATAACTGACAAACCCCAAATGAGCAAACATGGAGACCGACTTATAAGCCTAGTCGGGAGGCCGTTAATGCCTTGCCAATGGTAGAACCATGGAGGGCGTGATATAACTCATGAAGACCCCGTAGGGCATAGGGGACAGTCACTGAGGAGGGCCCAAACATATCCTACGGTGGAACATAGTTCTGAGATTCGGGGCGTAACCTGGGCCCCAAACCTACTTGGTATTAAGTACTACTCCCGAAACATGAAACGTGCTCATAGAAATTCATACCTGACATGCATGGCTAGTTAAATCGTGATAATCATAACATGCTTGAAAATTCATAATGCTAGCCATGAAATTGGGTCCGTGGGTCGGTCAAAATCATAGTTCATGACCATATTTTCAGCATCCTTGAAATGCTTAATTTATAGAAAACAGATCATAATAACATGGAAGATTGAAGACATACTTCAAATTCAAAAATTCATATCATGCTTGAGAAATCACCATAACCATGAAGTTCACTAAAATCCTCATGATTTGGGCACCTACGATTTTAGGGATTAGATCATCAGATATTGAATAAAACAAGTGAAAACAACCAAATAATTTGAAACCCTTAATTTAGACATACCACAACGAGCTCATGTAAATTTTTTTAAGGAATCATGCATTTGGGTTAAGACCCATAAAGATTTAGTAACTTTATACATAGAATTTTGGAAGAATTGGGCATGGGTAGGGACTAAACCACCCATCAAAAACCCCACATACCTGGAAACACTTGATTCTTAACTTCCCTGGAAAGCCCAAGATAGAAACTTGGAGAATTTGAAGAAGAACACTTGAATCCCTTTCCACTTCGCTCACTACTCTTACAAGCATCAAATGAGACTTAACATGGATTATCTCCCCTTAAAAGACCCTGTCCCGACCTCAAAAGGGAATAGTTTATTCCCTAGGGGCTTGAGAAATTACGAGAAGGCCCTTACTAATTTACAGGAATTAACTGCTAGGTGATCCTAATGGGTGACCTGACAACTCATCAGGACGGGCAAAGACTCGTCATGTCGCCTGACAAGTACACTGCTCCAGCCTTAGTTAACATTCCATAGCTTGCTCATGACCCACCTCACGAGTTGTTAGGACTGACCACGACTCATGGGGTGCCATTCGTTAGGTACACTGCCAGACCTCCTATTAAATCCTCAACCTTACCCCATAGTAGAACGGACGACTCGTGGTAGCTAACCATGAGTCGTTCCCACACCCGTGGGGACCTCAACTCCTCCACTCAGTCCAACTTTCCCACGAGCCACCTGACGACTCGTGGGGTCTCCTCGCGAGTCTTCTAATGACTCATCCGGCATTACTGCAACATTTTCCAGATTTTTCCCCATTTGACTCCTAGGTCTCATCCTTCAGTTCTCGAGGTATAACAATATCTCTCCCTTGGGAACATTTGTCCTCTAATGTTAGAAATATTTAAAAAAACTCAGAAACAAGCCATCACCATATGCAAATACTGATCATTTAAGCTGAAAACTGATGGAATGACTACCTTCGAAAAGAACTACATAGCTAGACCAAATTCAGACATCACATACATGTACCATGTCTTAAAACTAACTCGAATGCATTAATGGAACATGAAAAACTGACTAAAAGTTTAGGGCAAAAACTGATACCTTAAATTGAAACTGAGCCAGTAGGGAACAAATGGGGGTATTTAGCCATCATATCTGCTTCGGCTTCCCACGTAGCTCCCTCCACATGCTAATTTCTCCATAACACCTTTACTGAAGACACTNATATGCATTGCTAGATGCTAATTTCTCCATAACACCTTTACTGAAGACACTTCCTTTTTCCTCAGCCATCACACCGACGATCCAAGATTGCAACAGGAATTTCCTCAAAACTGAGGCTATCTTTCACACCAACACTTTTCACCGAAACAACTAAGGCTGGATCTCCCAAGCACTTTTTCGAGAGTGACACATGAAATACGGGTTTAACTGAAGCTAACTATGAAGGTAACTCTAACTCATAAGCTACTTTACCCACTCTTCTCACAATTCGATATGGGCCAACATAGCGCGGGCTGAGTTTCCCTTTCTTTCCAAATCTCATTACTCCCTTCATGGGAGATACCTTTAAAAATACCCAATCATCGACCTCGAACTCAAGCTCTCTTCTCCTCACATCCGCATAAGACTTTTGGTGACTGTGAGCCATTTTCAGCCTTTCTCTTATCAAATGAACTCTCTCCATAGCCTCATGGACTTAATCTGGACCCACCAACGAAGCCTTACCGACTTTAAACCACCCAATGGACGATCTATAGCTTCACCTGTAAAGAGCCTCGAACTGTGCCATTTGGATGCTATAGTGATAGTTGTTGTTGTAAGCAAACTCAATAAGAGGCAAATACTCATCCCAACTACCCTTCAAATCAATAATGTATTCTATCAACATGTCCTCAAGAGTTTGAATAGTCCGCTTTGCCTGACCATCTGTTTGCGGATGAAATGTCTTGCTAAACTTGACCTGGGTACCAAGTCCATTTCTAAAAGATCTCCACAACTGAGAGGTGAACTGAGTACCTCTATCCGATATGATGGAAAAGGGCACTCCATGCAATATAACCAACTCTCGGATGTATAATTTTTCATAATCTTTCGCTGAATCAGTGGTTCTAACCAGTAGGAAATGAGCAGCCTTGGTTTACCTGTCCACCAACACCCAAATGAAGTCATACTGTCTACGAGTGAGGGGTAAACCTGTTATGAAGTCCATGTAGATTTCTTCCCACTTCCAAGTAGGAATGTTGATATCCAGAAGTACAACTCCCAGTCTCTGATGCTCAACTTTCACTTGGTGGCAATTCGGACACTTGGCTACAAATTCTGCAATATCTCTCTTCATGCCATTCCACCAGTAAATTTCCTACAAGGAATTATACATATTGGTGGCACCTGGATTGATAGAGTATCTAGATCTGTGAGCCTCATGCAACATCCGTCTCCTAAGATCATCCATGTTTGGAACACATAAGCGACTGTGGTACCGAAGCACACCATCTCCCCCTTTGGAGAAGACCTCTACCTTTTTATTGTGGACAACTTTTTTAAACTTTACCAATGTTGGATCTTCATCTTGTTTAGCCTTCACCTCCATTTCCAAGGACAACTCTGATTCATTCTGAGCAACTATACCACCATCGGTCAAACCAACTAATTTAACTCCAAACCGTGCAATTCGATGTACCTCCTTCACCAGCTCATTCCTGTCTTCACTCACATGATACACACTCCCCATAGAGATTCTACTAAGGGCATCCACTAGCACGTTGGCCTTACCCGGGTGGTAAAGGACACTCCTGTCGTAGTCCTTAAGTAGTTCCAACCACCTCCGTGCCGAAGATTGAGATCCTTCTGCATAAACACATATTGAAAGATCTTTTGTTACATGAATACATCCACATGAACCCCATACAAGTAGTGTCGCCATATCTTCAAAGCAAACACCACCGCGACCAACTCAAGATCATGGATCGGGTAATTATTCTCATGAATTTTTAGCTGTATGGAAGAATATGCTATGACTTTCCCGTGTTGCATCAATACACATACCAACGCTATATGGAAGGCTTTTCCTCTGCAGCATCCTCTCTGACTAGGCTGACTTAGAATAAGGTGAAATTTCAGTTTTCAGTTGCGTGTGAGAAGAGTTTCTAGGAGTTAAAAACTCAAGTCACTACCACCCCAGTGTTGACCCTATCGGAAGGATCAGATGGGTTTGTAGTGTATTGCGTTTTTTCAAGAGTTGGACTCGGTTGCATTTTGTTTCCACAGATTAGCTCGGTTAGGAGTATAGTTGGTTGATACAGCTGAGGGCAGAGTATTTGTGCAGAGTGGATCAGATTCCTCGTTAGTAGTTGATGTTATGTCAAGGCAGGATGAAAATCCAATATTGCTTAAATTGAAGGAAGCGGTTCTTAGAAGGGAAGTGGAGGCTTTCTCCCAAGGGGGAGATGGTGTACTCCGTTACCAGTGTAGATTGTGGGTATCTAATTTGGGTGATCTAGGACAGAAAGTACTGATTAAAGCACATAGTTTGAGATATTCCATCCATCCTGGTGCTACTACGATGTACCAATATTTAAGGGATATTTACTGGTGGAACGGCATGAAGAGAGACATCGCGAATTTGTAGTCAAGTGCTCGAAGTGCCAGAAAGTCAAATTAGAACACCAGAGATCAGGGGGTATGACTCAGGATATGAGCATACCAACATGGAAGTGGGAAGAAGTAGATATGTATTTTATTACGGGCCTACCTCGGACTCGTCGGCAGCATGATTCAATCTGGGTGATAATAGACCAGATGACTAAGTCAGCACACCACATTCCAGTTAAAACTACAGATTCAACTGAGGACTATGCGAGGATTTATATCAAGGAGTTAGTTAGAATTCATGGGGTGCCCTTGTCCATTATCTCAAACAGAGGTACCCAGTTCACCTCTAACATATGGAAGTCATTTCAGAAGGGACTTGGTACCCATGTCAAGCTCAGTACAACTTTTCACCCACAAACAGATGGATAAGCTGAGCAGAATATTTAGACCCTAGAAGATATGTTGAGGGCATGCGTTCAACGGAAGTTAGGATGATCACTTCCCTCTCATCGAGTTTGCTGATATTGGGCAGAATTATATGCCCAAGTGATACTCAAATGCTTCATTTCGTCTTTTTTATCTATCGTTATTTGTGCATTATCATGTGATTTGTAGTTAAAATGTGAATTTATACTAACCAACATGATTAGTGTTGTTTTGCAGGAAAAATGGAACTTTGGGAAGCTAAGATACATGTTGGTAAAAATCAAGAATGGACTTGGAAGCAAGCAGTGGAAAAGGTCAAGAAAGAGCAGCAAAAATATGGGCTCCGCGAAGGAGCCGTGTCACGCTGCCATCGCGGAGGCATTCTGCCTTGGGTGATATATTTTGGCCAATTCCAGTGAAGGTTCGCGTTCCCTCCGTGACACGGAGGCAATGACACGCGATGCAAGCCATGGCACGTTGCCTATATTTACCTAGTACATCAATTTCCAGTGTAGGTGCTCGATTGCACCGTGGCACGTTGGCCTGGCTCCGCGTTACAGGTCGTGGCACACTGAGGAGTTTTTGCTGAGGAACCTGATTCCAGAGAGGGTCCGCGTTAGCCCCGTGGCATGGAGGAGGTGCCCCGCGATACACTCCGTGCCACGTTGCTTGTTATTTCGGGAAAAATTCTCACCAGTATAAATATCACACTTAGGTTTATTTTTAAACATTCTGACTTAGTTGAGCAAGAACGTGGGTTACAGGCAGTTGAGAGGACGAAAATTCTAGGGTTTTTCTCTATCTCTTTCTATTTTATCTCAATTGTTTGTATGATTTATACTCATTTGATGATGTTTAATCCACAAATGAGTGGCTAAATTCACTTCTTGCTGA
>JACEIK010000815.1:84176-117869 GCA_018107945.1 Datura stramonium
TGTAGTCCAGTCCCTGTGGGATCGATACTTGGCTTACTTAAGCCACTTACTACTTGTTCGACCACGTGCACTTGCGTGTAGTCTCCAGACAGCCGAACACCTACCATGTGTAAATGTAGCAATTAAGGTGTGCATGGTAATATGAAGTTCACTTTCCCCACCCCACACATAATTGGTAACATTGTCCCCAATGCTAAAATAATAAAGCATAAAGTAAAAGTGTGAAAGAAGAACTCCCTAGGCCTCTACTCCTCAATGTCTATGGGGGCAAGAGTAGCTTCTCCCATCTAAGAATCCTCCTCATTATCTTCACTAGACTCTATGTCCGAGTCTACTCTCACCATCTCGTTCTCTATGGCCACATCATCATCAAGGGGCTCCTTGAATCCACGCCTAACTCTACAAAGGGCTTGCAAGTGTTCGCTCAGAGGGTAATCCATGTTAAGCTACTGTAGCTACTCCTCAGTCACATCGTTCATCCTCAGCTGGAGCATTTGCATATCGTACAAGTGGCTTAACATGTTATCAATTTGGGCATTGCGCTCATTGACAGAAAGAGCTGGACCATTTATACCCTCAAGTTCTTTAGTTTTGTCACATCAATTACCCTAGAATCATAAGCAGGTCTATAGTCTACCTCCACCTCCTCAATATCATGCCCACACAGAAATTCGGTCAAGAGACCACCAAATCCATTGTTTTGGACCTTTTTCACCCTTGCTCTCTTCAACACATTTTTAATGATCACTCCCACTTTAATTGGCGTCCTAGTCATTAATGCATAGACAAGACATATTGTTTCCCTAGTCACATGGGTACAGGCTTTTCATGCACTAAACAAGCACAAACAATTTTTAACCAAACACGTGTCTCTCTACCCAGGTGAGCATATGGGAGCGAAACATGATACCCATATTATTGGTGGTGAGTCCACCTTGAAACAGTGGTGGGGCCACATAGAGTATGTCTAGTGTCTCTATAAAGGGGTTTCTTCACTATTTTAATAAAGGGTTGTGGGTCAACATGAGGTGTCCCAAGTCATCTATTCAGAGTAATAGGTGGAAAATCGATAATTTGACCCTGAATTTTAACTTGGTTCAACCTCTCCTTTGGCATCTAATTTGCAAGGTATTCCTTCACCATATTTAAATTACAATCACACGGAGCATCAAACACAAAACCAAGTTCAAGGGTGAGTAATCTATCTACCATTTGAGGAAATACATATCTTAAACTTTTTCTATCAACAAACATGTAATGTGAGTACTTAGATTCTTTATGCACTTTAAACCATTGTTTATTTTCTTGCTCCATGACCCAATGGAGCTCATATTGCCTCAATGGTTATGGTGCCATCGTCGCATCCTCATGCTGCTCTTCAGTAGTCTCCTTGATCTTTTTGACCCATGGCTTAAAGAAAACACACCTTTCCCTTTGTTTTCTTTTGGTTCCATTTATGGAGGTTTCACAAGGTGGCATTCCACTGTCTATCTATTCATAACTAACATAACATGGCNTCTTTTTGACCCATGGCTTAAAGAAAACACACCTTTCCCTTTGTTTTCTTTTGGTTCCATTTATGGAGGTTTCACAAGAAATATGCTATAGTTTGTGATTTTGGTGAAAAACAATTTTGAGGAATTTGAAGAACAGATGATGTTTTGAGAGAGTTTTCTTGAGAAAATGGAGGTGTGCGGTGCGGTTCTCTTCTAAATGAACTAAATTTTTTAGGTCTAGTATTTTAAAGTGTCCACATGGGCTGGAATTGACATTTTTAGCACTTAATTCTTCTCAAGAGCACCGCCTCCGCGACACGACGCTCACTGCTGCGTGTCACGGAGCTCACTGCCTCATTTGGCCTATGCGTCGCTACTGTTGCTGCAGTGCCTCTCGTGCGCGTCGCACCAGGACGTGCTTGTGCCTGCGCCTCGCGCTAGGCCTTGTTCTGCTTCTCCTTCGGGATGCCATATGCGCTCGTCCAACTGTTTTGCTCCCCTTTTTCAATGTTCATGCTCCAATTTCTTGAAATTTATGACTTATAATGTGAACACTTAAACAAACACATAAAAATGAAAAAAATTGATCTTTGCTTGCCTCCCATGTAATGCCTGATTTACTGTCGCGGCCCGATACATCTATCTTGATTTCTCAGACTTCATCAAGATATCGGTTGGGACCGTGTTAACATTTTGGCCTCTTGTTCTACCAAGCTAATCTGCGACACGCTTGAAAAAGAAAACAAAAAAATGTAAAATACGAAATAAAGACTTAAAGTTAAACATAACAAATCAATGTAATCCTAAGTCATATTCCCTGGCAACGGCGTCACTTTTTCATAATGCTCAAACACACACTTCTTGAAAAAGTATGAAGCAGACATTGTCAATAAAGAACCCAAAAAATATTGGGGTCGATCCCACAGGGAATATGGAAGGAAATAGATGAACGCTAGTATTTATGTTTTTTAGTCAATTATCTCTTAAAGGGGGAATTTATAAAAGAAACAAGTGATATTGTTGAGAATTTAAATGTTGATTCCAAGTTAATGCAATTAACTAGGGTGAGTGTTCCCCATGGGTTCATAACTACTTCGGGTACTCTACTTGTAGAACTGATAACTAGGGTTCATCCAAATGGTTGGTTCGACCCTATTGGATGACTATACTCAATTACCGAGTTAGGTATCATGAACGATGTCAATTTAACCGTTATCAATTTGTCCCACATTTAACTATCCTACGACCACAACTCATGTTAATACAATGATCATAAAAATCAAGGATTTGTTGTAATTATCTTTTCCTAATCTCTACCTCTCTAGGCTAAAGCAAGTAGGGAATTCATGCTAGTCCTAATGTTGCGCACTGTTAAGAAATGCTTAAGATGAAGAGATTACAATACAAGCATTTAGTATTTGTTTAGAATCATGTCGTGCAAACCCTAGTTCGTTAATTCACCATGGTTCCCACAACCCTTGTTATGAAAGTTTTATCCTATCATGTTTATCAGTAAATTAATAGCATTCACAGACAAACACATAAATTAATACTTAAAATGATGATAGAAAGAAACTCACTTGATTATTACAAAAATAATGAAGAAAAATTCACCAACAAATATGTCAATGTATTTCTAAGTCTCAATTCTATGTTTTTAAGTTCTCTAAAAGTTCTCTCCAAAGTGCTCTAAAACGTCGCTCTTCATTACATAAAAAATAAGGGGTATTTATAATAGAAGATTTATGCCTTTCTTCTTCCTTCACAGATTAGTTTTGGGATTTGTATCTCCTTTTCCTAGTTGAAGTGTGATAGATCCATAAAAGCTGCAGGGGCATTGGTTAGTCCAAAATACATTACAACAAACACGTAGTGACCATACCGAGTTCTGAAGGCGGTTTTCAGGATGTCACTCTCCCGAACCCTGAGCTGGTGATACCTAGATCTGAGATCAATCTTGGAGAAACACATGGAACCCTAAAGATAGTCAAACAAATCATCGATCTACGGTAACGAATACCTGTTCTTAATGGTGGCCTTGTTCAATTGCCTATAATCAATGCACATCCAAAGAGAACCATCTTTCTTTCGAACGAATAGGACTGGTGCACCCCCATAGAGACTTACTCGACCTAATAAAGCCCTTATCTAATAGGTCATTTAACTGATCCTTCAAATCATTTGGCTCGGCTGGAGCCATTTTGTAGTGTGGAACAGATATAGGCTGCATTTTTGAAAGGAGATCTATACGAAATCAATCTCCTGCTCGGGAGGGACACCTGACAAATTATCAGGAAAGACCTCTGGATACTCACGTACTATTGAAACTTACTGGATAGTCAGGGTTTCAGACTCGACATCCTTAACCCTAACTAGATGGTACATGCAACCCTTAGAAATCATCTTTCTACCCATAAGGTAGGAAATGAATCGACCGACAGGCATAACTAAACTACCCTTCCATTCTAAGACTCGCTCACCCGAAAATCTGAACTCTACTGCCCGGGTTCTACAATTAACTAAAGAATAGCATGCAAATGGCCAATCCATGCCGAGAATAACATCAAAATCGTTCATGGCTAACTCTATCAAGTCTACTGAGGTAGCCTTATGAAGGACTGAGACTGGGAAACCTCTATACACCCGTCTAGCTATAACTAAGTCACCTACTCGAGTGGAAACTAACAAAGGTTCTGACTACACATTAGGACTGACTCTAAAGAAACTGGCTACATATGGTGTCAAAAAGACAAGGTAGCCCCAAATCTAACAAAGCATATACATCAATATGGAAAACATGCAACATACCAGTAACCACATCCGGGGAGACCTCCTACTCTTGGAGGGAACCTAAAGCATAGAATCTGTTCTGGCGCTGACTACCAGCTGTGCTAGTAGATGCCCCATGATGTGCTGAGCATAGTGGAGGGGCTGCTGAACTTGAAGCTGGGCTTCAGACCCTAACTTGGTCCTTCCTCACAGCTGGACAATCTCAAAGCATGTGCCCGGGTTGCCCACACCCGAAACAAGCCCTTGAACCTGCCAAGCACTGGCTTGTGTGCCCACAACCACATCTGCGACAAGCTGGGATGCTAGAATCTACGGGTCTGCTGCTCTGACCCCTCGAGCTTGATGCTCACCCTCTCTGATCATGTCTAGGTCAGGATGGTACACTCAATGTCGAAGACGCTGGGGTAGATGATATTTGGTGAGTCTGCTATCGGTGTCCACCACCGGACCTCTGTTGGGAGAACTTGTGATCCTCGGTCCTAGTCCTCTTGGCCTCTCTCTCTCTCGAATGTGTTGCCTCCATCTGCTTGGCTTCTAACACCATGCGAGGAAAGTCCATATCTTGATAAAGCATAGCAATCCAACACTCCTTGTCCAAATATCCTGCTATACCATGCACAAATCTTCTCACCCGCATCCTCTGATCAGCCACTAAATCCGGGGAATATTTTGATAAGCGAGTGAACTCAAGGGAATTCTCTAGCACTGTCATCCTCCCCTGCTTCAAGTTTACAAACTAAGATGCCTTCAGCTCCCACTTCTCTCAAGGGAAGAAGAGATCTAGGAATGCAACCTGAAACTCCTCCCACGTGATCAAACCTGCTCCTGCGACCCTGCTATCCTTCCATTGGTGAAACCAGATATGTGCAACCCCCTTCAACTGGTAGGAGGCCAACTCTGCGTACTCGACATTTCTCACCCCCATGACTTGGGTGATCTTTACAATCTCATCAATGAAATAATGTGGGTCCTCATCTACCTTAGACCAAAAGAACTCATGCGGGTTCATCCTCAAGAAGTCTCTAACTCGAGTCACCGCTGCATTTCCATTTTGCGAAACATGTGCAATGACCTGCTGAATTACCTGAGCGGTCAAGGCCTGTGCAAGCATCTGGATAGCAGCCTGGAACTCAGCATGAGCGGCTGGCTCCGGTGCTTGAGGCTCCTGAAATGGTTGGGTTGGTTGATGCCCATAACCATTTCCATTCTTGTGGCCTTCACTACCTCCATTCCTCCTTCCATTAATTCTTTGAGGAACCATGATTCTACAATCGCGATTAGCACGAATTAGAAGGATAGATAGTCTTTTCATGGCACGACATAGATCATGAAATCAGGGAACATTTCCTAAAGGTCTCATAGCCTCTTCGTCATAAGTGTAGCGCGCTTCACACCCATGAAAATGACTATAGTTAACGTGGCATTCAGACACTCTAGGACATTTAAAACCTATGGCTCTGATACAAAGTTTGTCATGACCACAACTAAGGCACAAATTATAGACACGGGACAAGGGACCCCGAGACACCCCAAGTCAACCCATGGCATAAGAATACATCTAACTCATTCTATAAACAAAAGGAAAGCATCAATATAATATCAATGGAAGTCTAATTCAGCATCACGTTAGAATAACATCCGAAGCTAACACATACTTAAGTCTAAAAAGCCTCTAGTCTGGAAAAGTTGATGGGAAAAGACCCCAACTAACTCAACAATACTAAAACTGGAAATACATAAAGGGAAATGATAGTCTAGTTCCTGAAGGATGAGGACTCACCAATCCGAGAAGATACTAACTCCGGAAAGCTGTCTAAGAGCGGGGCTGAAGCTGCAAACTAGGTATTGTATCATGAAATGATACAACATAGAAAGTATGCGGTCAGTACGTTGAATGTACCGAGTATGCGAGGTAAGTAAAACCTCTTAAGTAAAATAAATCATTTAAAACATTTCATAACATATAATAAGCTTTCAAGTCTGAGAGGAAGGGCTACATGCATTCGTTCTAAAATCAAAATCTTAGAAACCAAACAACGGATCATTAGGATGACCGATACCTTCAACCAACGACTCATCATGTCGCCCCTGGTTAGCCCCCTGAACCACGAAAACTCATCTCCTAATGGGTCACACCATGACCCGTCACCACAAACAACGGACCGTTGTTTCACCCCGTAGAGTTCACTGGAAAAACTAAAACTCAAAAAACAAGCACAACCAATGACTCGTGGTCTCTTCTAATGGGTCGTTGGGATGCCTTTTGAAAGTCACCTGAAAAACCTAACTCCTTCCCACGACATCTAACGACGACACGTTGTTTCCCACAATGATTCGTCATATGTCCCATAGTTTTCACTGCCACCCAGCCTTTCCCCATTGTATGTCACTACGAGTCGTACCTTGACCCGTCCTGAGACATTTTTCCTAATTTTGCAGTTTTTAATTTTTCACTTCCAAGTCTAGTACTATGCACTTTCGGAGTATTACACTTTATCATGCTTTGATCTACTCAATTCATTTTGAAAACAATATCATCATCATGAGTAGATTTAGAAACATGCTTTTCATCATTAAATCTTATTATCATCATACATTCATCATTATTCTCTTTCTTCATGAACTTCTCATCCATGGGCATTTTATTTCATAATTGAGAAAACACAATTTTGATTGAAAACAATTTAAAATCTTCCCAAGCTTCACAATTCATCAATAGAAACATAATCTAATCATACCCATGTATAGAAATTGAAGAATTATGCAATTAGGTAAAACCCCCATAACTTGATCATAGGAATTTCTCATACTTAGATAGAGATTGGGCATGGTTGAGAAACGAAACACCCACTCATAACCCTACAAACCTGGAAGGGATTGATTCAACCAAATCTTTCATCACCCAAGAGGAAATTGGATGGAAACCTTTAATACTTCCCTTGGATCACCTCCTCAACCCCTCAAGCTTGCATGCATTTAATGAATGACTTAGAATAGGTTTTGCCCTCATAAAACCCACTAAAACGATCCTTAAAAGATGTAGTATAGGCCATAGGACTTAGGAATTAAGGAAAAGCCCTTACTAAAATTGTAGAATTTGGCTGACTGCCAGTTCTCACGAGGGACTGGACGACTCGTGCTCACAGTCCACGACTCGTGGCGAAGAGTCGTCTGGTTCACTGCTAAAAAATTAGGGGACCTCACGAGAGACACCACGACTCATGGTGGATGACCACGACTTGTGGTCACCATTTGTGGCTTCTACTTCCTAATGCCTCCTTGCAAAACAACCAGTCTAGGCCAAAGGAGACCTCACGGGTCGTGAGGCCTAACCACGACTTGTGGTCATGCCCGTGGTCTTCTTAACACACACTGCCAACCCTTATAGACCGCGAGTCACTTCACAACTCGTGATCACTCCTCACGAGCCTCTTCACGAATCGTTCGGTGACCTAGTGCGAAATTTTAGTTTTTCACCATTTTTACTCTCGCGTCTAATCCTTTGGTTCCTGGGGTATAACAGTTCTACAGTTCATTATGTTAGCAGAATTGGATGTTTTATCATCAGGCCTAGACCTTAGAAGCTTGTGGATAGTTATTGGGCCTGAATTTGTAAGTTGAACAACATAGGCGTAACTAGGAAATATAACAACCAGTTTGGCGCCTATATTGTCAATGAAGCACGCCTAGAGGCCATTGGCGTATCCTTATGCCCCAGGGTCAGAATTTTAGATAGGATTTCCATACATTAGAGTCAGCGGCACTAGGGTTGTGTAGTGAACCGAGTGATAGACTTCCATCTAGTTACCTACTACCAGTGACTGTCACTTCCAGTTGACTTAGTATTCATCATACAGGTCACCCAGGAAGCCATCCCAATCGTTCAGGTAATATAAACCCATGGGTACCCCAAGGAAGGGGAACTTATTAGTAGTTAGAGGCGGGCCCAGCGCCCTAGCCTGGTCCTATAAGATGCTCAGGTTCAGGTTGCCGTGAGTGGCTAAGTCCATATAAACTTACCTAAAAGGTTAGGAATCATCCAAAAGAGTCATATAAGATCCAAACAGGCCATGTTATGGTCTAAAGGACTAGAACTATGTTAGCACAATATTACCCTCAGGCTAAGAATTTCAGTAGGCTACCTGTGGAGGGTTAGGGGCCGACCGCTCTAAGGTATGTCTGGTCAGCAGTAGCCCTATAGTCGTTCTAAACAAAGGAACAATGCAATTGGACTTCTGCGACCCTACAGTTGCTTATGAGTTATAGTTGTTTGAGCATGACATTTAGAGTATTGTTAGGCCACTCCAAACCTTGCCCTATCCGATCAGACCATTAAAGACTATGATCACTATCATGATCCTCTGATGAGTTACAAGTACACGGTGTGTGCCTTCTAGCATCTATATGAACTAATCTTGGGGCGAGCAGTGGTCACGTTAGGCCAAAAAGGCCAGATACCCATTTGGGTGGCTAGATGTAGACTTCAATATAACATAACGGTTGGGATTGCCCTCACACAGGAGCCTTCTGTGACCATTCTAGGGTTACTAGTTGTGTCCTGGCCTACGAGTCTATATGATGTTGCTCCAAGGAGCGATGTGTCATCGTAAGGGATGATGCAGAGGCCCAAGGGCCACATTACAGTCCATTCCATGGCTGGACTATTATTTTTATGTCGTATAAGCATCACTGACCCTCGTCAAGCCTGGTTCCCAGGCTGCAGTTATCAGGAGTCCATCGAACTCAGACACAGGTACATATTAGGAGCCGAGTAGGCTCAGTTGCAGACCTAGGGGACCGGTGGGATGGCTATAGCACCAGTGGAGTCATAGGAACCTTGTTAGGGGTATATAGATTAAAGTGTGCTCTTCAGGGCTTGTGGGGGCCCTGAGCTAGTTATTTTGTGTTGATTTTACCTTCCAGTCTTATGGGGGCCAAGTTAGGTTCTTGTTTGTATTGTTGTCTGGTAGCTATAGCTTATGAATATATTATTGTACAGTCGTAGCTCATATACATGTAGTGTTTTACTAGATCCAGGTTATGAATAAGAAAACTTCCAGGTTAACTTTTGCCCCTTCATTCTACTTACTTTATGTCATTAACAGCTTCTACTCAGCTTGTATTATTTCCTTTAATATTCAGTACATATGGGGCAACTATGGGGCACTGCATACTAGCCTGCAGGTTAGATAGAAAGAGTTTAGGATCATTAGTAGCAGTTGTTCAGGGTAAGTAGCTTGGTCAGCTCCTTTCATTCGGAGTTTCTAGGTTGTAGAGATTACAAACTTTCATTTATATAGAATTTGGGTAGGCCGGGGCCCTATCCAGACCACTATTTGAATTCTTAGAGGCTTGAAGACTACAACATCCAGTTAGTTAGCTATTGTTGGCTGTGTGGGGCACATGTATGTCTTATTTAGGTGTCGGCCGTGTGGGGCCTAGTATAGCTTCTTATATTCCTTTCTGTTATAATTAGACAACATGGTGGTCTTTGCAGTCTGCATAGGATCCCTATGGATGTATGTTGGCTTGGTTAGTTGTTTTCTTTTATAGGTGTTGCATGGCTTTGTATGACCGAGGTTGTGTTTACAGCGGAGATATAACAGTTTGTTTTTTTTAGTTTAAGTCAATATTAGGTACCAGTGGTGCCTATGCCCAGCCAGATCAGTCCAGATTGTAGTATGGCATTAGGTGTCAGTCATTCCTCTCAAGGTGAGGCCTGACAAACTTTGTATCAGAGCAGGTTATATCCTAGGTAGTCTGAAACATAGGCAGGAGGTTACGAGGAATGATAGTTTGGTTACCCTTCTTCTTCTCAGATCGTGCTATAGAGTCGAGTTGTACAGGGTTGAGTCCCTAAGCTTTCATTGTTATATCTGTCTAGAATAATACTTGATGTAAGACAGACTCCAACAAGTCGCAAGATAACTACGTATTCTCTTCATGCTTAAACATTTCTTAACGGNGTAAGACAGACTCCAACAAGTCGCAAGATAACTACAACAGCAGGAGGAAGTGCCAGTGAGGTGCCATGGTTGGGGGATAGTCAGCCTAAGGGCAACAAACCTCTTTTAAATTTCTCCCATTACCCTCCCGGGACACCAGGAACTTCATGAGGTCATAGATATGCCAACATTGTCCCAGTTCTTTCTGTAGCCTTGGAATGGGAGGTTAGGAAGTATAGTATATATATATATGAGTTGGATCCCTTAGTAGACATTAAGAATTAGGAAGGGACAATAGTTAATGTTGGATTACCTGATATACACGAAGGATTATGTGACTACAACAAAAAGTGCAAGTATCAATGCCATATTGTTTAATGAAGGAGGGTTAGAATTGTTGCCTCCGGAAAAGGTTAAAAAGTAGTTGAGACCCCTAGTGTATACAAAGCTACTTAAACCCTCACAATAGTAAATCAGGAGGGCAGATAAGATTGCCAGTAGCACTCATGTGCGAGTGAGAGAGTCTGTCAGCGATAAACCCCCAGCAATAGTAAAGTTCAGGTTAAAAATAGGTCGATTCCACCATAGTGTGCTAATGACGGTAGGTCATACCTGCAAGATAATGGTTATGGCCCAAGTTATTTATGTCGAAGAAAAGAGAGATCATATTAACAAAAAGGGCCCGACTTTGTGTTAGAAGTATGCAGGTCATTAGACTTGGTTATTAATATCACTGACAGTATGAGGCAAAAGGCAAGACCCCAAATCTCAGCCTTAGGGAGCAAGGAGGGAAGAACCAGTATTTCATACTGGAGGGGAACGGAATCACCTCCAGGTTGAAGTAGATTGACAGAGCATGGGACTACCGCTGAATGTGAAGAAATAAGCATTGGACTGTCAGTTAAGAGATAGTGAGGTTTTAACCTAGAATTCGGCAATATCACCACTAGTTGTGAAGGTAAGGGAATGACCACACAAAGATTCTAACCTAGTACAACCTAGACACAAGGCCCAGTAGGAAGTTATTGGCCTTTGAGATAATAAGGGGCAAAGTCATGAGACCTAGAGGACGACTCTAAGTTCCAATGGTTGTAGGACTTCGTTAGCAGACTATGGCCAAGGTGCACCATGTCCGTTACTCCCTCCACCCATAGTTTAATGAAAACATATCAAGTTGTGAGGAAAGACCTACTGATGGAATATGAAGAGGGAAGATATTGATGAGTCATAACATGGACCTCCAATGACCAGAGTGTAATTGAAAAGGAGGTGGGGAGTAATTGACATGAATACAGTTACCGGGTTATCTCGTACAAAGTGTAAATTGACCTCAATTGAATTAGTGTAGAAAGGTTAGTGAGATCAACTTATCTCTTTCCAGAGGGAATTACATTTTAGCTAAAGGTTATGCCGAGTTAGATGTTTAAGTAGTAGTTTGGTTATGTGGAGCCTAGGTATCTAATAAATTCTGATGAAGAGGCACAACATACAGATAGTTTCTGGGAAGCTGTTAGAACAAATTGAAGCACACGTTAATTTAAGAACGACTTCTTGTCACCAAACAAATAGCCAAGTAGAGCACACGGTTCAGATGCCTAGAGATGTGTTATGGGTGGAAATGTAGGCCCCATATATGATTACCTGAACTAGGTAAATTAGAGGTAGTTGAACCAGGGCATATCATATCAGGCAGAAAAAAAAAGTTAAACTTACCAGAAAATAGGTAACGACAGCCCAGGGTCGTCGGAAGTCTTACCCTTTCATACGACATAGGTAGTTAAGGATTGAAGCAGCGGCTAGGTATTACTAAAAGCTTCGCCAACGAAGGGAGTAACGAGATTTAAAAAAGGGGCAAGCTTAGGTTCATTGGCCCATACCATATCCTCTAGAAGACAAGCAAAGTGGCATATGGACTAGGATTGCCTCCAGAGCTGGAATCTATCCATTAAGTCTTTCACGTGTCAATGTTGTGAAAATGTATCGGAGACCCATCCCGAGTCATGCCCGTTGAGGACGTTCATGTTGCTGAGGAGTTATCCTACGAAAAGGTTCCAGTTGCCATACTAGATCGGAAAATTCATATGTTAAGAACTAAAAATGGAGCCTCTGTTAAAGTACTATGGAGGAACAAGAATAAAGAAGATATGACTTGCGAAGGTGGGGATTACATGAGTTCTAGATATCCTCACTTGTTCCAGGATTGATTCAGATTATGCAATTAGAGGTGATTTTGTTATTCATTTATAATTTTATTGCTTATGTCATTAGTACTGTTTAGCTAGCTACCTCTTTGTGGTGAAATAGTTGTTTATAGCATCCTATGACACGCCCATGTTGGAGTTTTCTTTGTTACAGGTTTTCGGATAGTCCATATTATAGAGGAGACTCTGCTAAAAGTTTTATAAATGTAGGTGGAAAGAGTTAACTCCTTTAAGCCTGAAGATGACATTCAAGGACCAATGTTCCTAAGGGGGGGGGGGGAGGATATTACACCCCGCAAAATGTTATCGGTTGATAAGCGTACATGTGGATTCGTCGTATAGAGATATGACCTATGTTTTAAACGTAGATAATTATCCTATATGTTGTAATTAGTTGCTGCTAGTATATAAGGATCAGGTATGTCGTGATTAGCTGCTATCAGTAGATTATAGTTACATATATTGTTTTTAGATACTAGAAAATGTTTAAAGATTACACTACAGTATGCCTTGTTGGGAAAGAACATGTTAAGTGTGACACACGCTAAAAGCATCATAGGAACCCCTCTATTTTGCAGTTCATTGTGCTAGTAGAGTTGGATGTTTTATTTTCAATCCTAGACCTTAGAATCTTGTGGATAGTTATTGGGACTGAGATAGTAAGTTGAACAACGTAGGTGCAACTAGGCAACATAACTACTAGTTTGGCTCCTGTATTGTTAGTGAAGAACGCCTAGAGGCCATTGTCGTACCATCATGCCCCAGGGCCAGAAATTTAGATAGGATGGCCATACTTTAGAGTCAATGGCACAAGTGTTGTTTTTCGAACTAACTGACAACCTGCCATCTAATTAGTTACTACTAGTGACTTTCAGTTCTAATGGACTTAGTATTCGTCATACAGGTCGCTCAGGATGCCATCCCAATTGTTTAGGTGAAATAGACCCGTGGGTAGCCTAAGGAAGGGGACCTTATTAGTAGTTATAGGCGGGGCTAATGCCCCAACCTGCTCCTATAAGATGCTCAGGTACAGGTTGTCGTGAGTGGCTAAGTCCATGTAAACTTACCTACAAGGTTAGGAATCATCCAGAATAGTCATATAAGATCCAAATAGACCAAGTTAAGGTCTAAAGTACTAGAACCGTGTTAGCACAGTATTACCCTTAAGCTAAGAATTTTAGTAGGCTACGTGTGGAGGATTGGGCGCCGACTGCTCAAAAGCATGTCTAGTCAGTAGCAGCCCTAAAGTCATTCTAAGCAAAGGAACTAAGTAATTGGTTGTCTCCGACCTTACAGTTGCTTATGAGTTACACTTGTCCGAATTTGTCCGAGAAGGACATTCAGAGTAATGCTAGGCCATTATAGATTTTTCCCTATCCGATCTTGACCATTAAAGACTCTAATCATTATCAGGATTCTCTGATTAGATACATGTACACGGGGTATGCCTTCTAGTTGCTATACAGACTAATCTAGTGGCGAGCAATGGTCGCGTTAGGCCTAGAAGGTAAGATATGACTTTTGAGTGGCTAGATTGAGACTTCAGTATGAACATCAGTTGGGATTGCCCTCACCTAGGAGCCTTTCGTGACCACTCCATGGTTACTAGCTATGTCATCTCCTACGGGGCTATATGACGTTGTTTCAAGGATTGATATGCCGTCCCAAGGGACTATGCAGATGCCCAAGGGCTATACTACAGTCCATTCCATGGTTGGACTATTATTTTTATGTCGCATCGACATCTCTGTTAGCTAGGACCTGAGTTTCATTGGCTTTTCCCTTGCTTTTTCTTTTGGATGAGGCTGGGGCCTTCCCCTTGACTTGACGACTGGATGAGGAAAGTTTCCTATAACACAGTGTTAGTGCCATAACACAAACCACACTATTTTTTGTATTTTTCTTAAAGGAAATAAAAGAAAACATCTACACTAGTATAAGGAAAGGAAAATTAAAAAGAAATTGGATTGAAAAAACCAATGAAGCAGAAAAAATTTACTCCCAGCACCAGCGCTTCACTTGGGTTTTGAAGGTGCAGACCTACGATATGCAAATGAGGCGCATATGCAAAACAGATTCACTATGCTCTAGCACCAACATTTGCATTACATTTGTGTTTTACATATGAATATTTGCTGCACACAGGTGTAACGCATGTGTGAGATAGTGAGCCCAAAGCTCATTACCCATACCTACATTGCACCTGCATTCTGCAGAGCAACATCTATGGCACGCAGTCATTCCAGAATGCCTAAATTCCAACAAAGAAGTTTTCAATTCAAATTTTAAGTACGTACAAACAATTTCATAATCTAACGGGTACTCAAACTTTCCTGAAAGATATATTAACAAAATCAACCATCAATTTGAAAATTTTGACTACTCAACAATGTCCCTTAAGAAGGACGTTACACCATCTATTATTGAAAAATGTCATGTCACCATTCCTACCCATATTCATCAAATCATTTTCAATAGCTCACACAACTCATAAGAATGACTATATTTTCATCTACATTATCAACAAAACAAGAAGAGATGATGACTTTCCCTTAAGAATGATGTTACCCAATCCATAGTCGGGAAAAATCATTTTTCTCAAAAAAGTGGGTTGCTCAGACTTCACTCAAAATTTCAATATCATAGAAGTATAGCACACCCATTAGATAAAATGTCTTGAAAACAAAATTTCTGCCCACTTTAGAAATTTTGAGATCACCTACAATAATAGACACAAGAGACTAATTTAAACACATAGATGGAAAACACATATTGGGGAAATGGGGAAAATATACATAACAGAAAATTAAAACCATCATGCTCGTACTCTACACATACCATCGTACATAGAGAAATAGAGGTAAAACTAACAAACATACCAAATAGAGTCAATAGAAAAGGGATGTTGAAACTTCAACATGGTAGAAAATAGCTGATAACTGACCCAAGCTTTCTTATATGGTGTTTTGAAGGTTTGTGATGGAATAAGATGGAAGGAATGGTGGGTTTTATAGAGTTAAAGAAGGTGTGGGGTCGTGTGGAATTTATCGAGAGTTAGTGGAGGGTTATAGGAAATGAAAAGAGGAGCCATGTGGCTGAAAATAAAGTATTTGGAAGTGGGTAGAAGGTGAAAAGTCATGGGTCGAGCCTAGGTTGGATTGGTCAAACGGGTTGGTGAATTGTTTTTAGAACTTTTTCATACCTGTGCCTGCGCTGGACCCGCGGCCACAGGTTTTGATCTGCGAACCAAAAGCCTGACACAGGTGGGTCACAAATTGTCCAGTGCACTGCTTGAAGTCTATGCTACACCTATGTCTCGTGAATCTGTGTCTACATTTCGCAGCTCTAATGCATGCATTCACATTCTGCTTTCTTAAACTTTTTCCATAATCCAACACCCTACAACAACAAAAAACAACAAAAAGGTGAAATAAAAAGAAATTTAAAGACACATGGGTTTGCCTTCCGAAAAACGTTTGATTTAACTTTCTGGCACGATGATTGCACCTCACATTTTGTTAAAATATCCTAATGTTCAGTGCCCTTATCAAGAACCTCTACTGACTCATCTATATATTCAATCACGACCACTACCTTACACTCATCTGGTGGTTTCATTGGCTGGCACAAATTGAATATAACCTCATCACCCCTAACACATAATTTGAGCTCACTTAGCTCAACATCCACTAGAGAATGTCCTGTGGCAAAAAATTGTCACCCCAAGATAATGGGAACCTCCATATCTACATCAGAATCCAAAAGAATGAGTTCACTGGAGGAAGAATCTGTCCACTTTGGCAACCACATCAATAAGTATTTCAATGGGCCGCTTGATAGATCGTTTTGCCATGAGCAGCCTCATTATGGTTGTCTTGGGACTTTCTAATACTAACTTTTTAAAGATCACGAGGGGCATCAAGTTGATTCTTGTCCCCAGGTAGAACAGAGCCTTATCTTAACAAGTACACTTCGATGGTGCAAGGGATGGTGAACGCTCCACAATCGTCTTTCTTAGGATGAAGGTTGCTAGACATAACTGCACTACAATAATATGACACTTCAACTATGCCCATATCAACAACTCCCTTCTTCTTCTAAAGCTCCTTCATAAACTTGGCATCTCCGAACATTTGGAGCAAAGCATTGACAAGCTGAATGTTTATGAACAACTTGCTAAATATGAACTTATTGAATAGGTTTTCCTCTTTCTTCTTAATCAATCATTGGGGGTAAGGAGGTGGACCTTTAGGGGCTTTGTCTTTAGTAATTGATGCCTCCTTTCCCTCTTCATTAGCATTCAAACTTTAAGAAGGAGTATTAACCTTTTCCTCCTCAACCAAATTATCTTCCTCGACTACAATAGGTGTATTCGACACCTTAGCGTTCAACTGTTTGTCATTGGTGTTTGGACCTACATCTCCTTTTGATTTAGCACTTGGATTTTCAACTATCATTCCATTCCTAGTAATGATTGCATGTAATGTCCATCATTCTTCAAATTTGTCACAATTTCTCTAGGAAGATTACCCCTCATCCTAAGATTCATTTGTGTGCATAAATGGTTTATTTAGTCTTCCAAGTTTATTATTAAATCTAAGTGGAAGCTCACCATTTGGGCATTGTTGGAAACCTCCCTTTTCAATTCTTTCACTCTGTTATTGGTTGACTCCACTTTTTTCAACATCCGAGCAAACATTTCTTTGATCTCTTAATTTCCTACATCACTCGCACTTGGTTGCATAAGGGCTACATCAGTATTATGGGGAGCAATGTATGGATTTGAACTATTATGGTAGTACCTATCCCCTTCTCTTTCGGACTCATGATTTCTCCATCTATTATCCCTTTCTCTCCAGCCTTGGTCTTCTCTATCTCTCAACCTTGGTTCCCATCCATGTATGCCATGGGCCTTGATTGGAACCATAGTATCCTTAATGAGAACCCACTAATTTTCCCATTATAAATTGGCATTTCTCATCATATCTTGCTGGAGAGATATCCTCTTTAACTGAGTTGTGTCCTTGGGGGCATTGCTACTTTTTGTTCTGAACCCCATAACATGCTTTGCAAGAAACTCTACTTAGGTCAGTATTTTTGCCAATGTCTCATCTCTTTCTTCATCTTTTCTTCTCAAGTCAGCTACCAATTGATTTGAAGGCGCGCCACTTGAGGACACATTGGTGTCCCCAGTTTGACTAGCATGGTTAGTATTCTTCATTTTGTCCAAAAAGGCTTGTGTACGGCCAAATGTTTGGTCCATAAGTTAACCGCCAACGAGATTATTGGCCATCGATTTGTGTATAAAATCAAAGTACCGATAGAAGCTTTAAAGAAGTACCACATTCGGTTGTCTGTGATTTGGGCAAATGGAACTTTCTTATAAAACCTCATACACACTTCATGAATGGGTTCTCTTGGAAGTTGCCGGAAGTTCGTGATCTTGTCATACAGTTGAAGCATCTGAGTCGGTGGAAAAAAACTATCAAGGTATTCCTCAATCAACAAATTCCCAGATGTGATGGATCCAGGAGGCAGCTCCTCCAACCACGTCATAGCCTCTCCCATCAAAGAGAATGAGAATAACCTTAAGTTGATGGGCTCTTGGCTGATGTTAGATATGTTGATAGGTTGAAAAAGTTCAATGAAGTTTCGAAGATGCCCACTAGCATCCTTACTAGCTTGTCCTCCAAACAACCCTTTCATTTGCAAATGATTTAACATGGTTCTTGTGACATGCAATACGACATTTCCTACTATTTGTGGAAGGTGAATGACACTTACTAAATTCTGCGCCATAGGTTCATCCTCCACATCCATGAATCCCTCCACGCTACCAGCATCACTTGCGTGGCTCATCTTCGTGCTCCTAATCAATTAGCAAAAACACAAAACAAAGTAAAAGAAACACAAGACGCAAAATAAATTTGAATCAATAAACAACAAATGGACATCACATATCAAATCCTAAAAACAATACCATTTTTTAATAATGCTCAATAGAACTCTTCCTTTTAAAGGAGGTAGCTGCGGTCACTGTAAAAAAAATAAATTCCCAACGAGTGTCAACGTTGAATGGAGATTGAGAAGAGATAATCCATATGTTGTAAATCAACTCAAACTAGCTAGCGTCACATCAAAACAACATAATGTAAATATTTAGGAAAAATAAAAAAATAATAAAGTTTAGATTATAAACAAAGTAGGGCGATCGATTTGTTGCAGTAAATGAAAGTGACTAGGCATGTGACTTCAATGGGGCGTCAGCTTAATAGGGGTTGAGTAAATTTTCATAGATTCGATTAGAGTATGGAGACCAATTATTATGGCTACAACATATGTTTCTCAATGAAAAGAATGTGTTACCTTGGGTTTTCTCAAACCCTAAAGCCAATCAACAAACCAATCAACAAAGCGTGAGGAAGGTTTAAGCTCTCTCCAGGCATAACCCTTTAAAGGAGTATGAATATGATCTTGACTATCTCCAGCTTAAACCCAAGTATCAAACATCTAATTCCTTACTATTGAATGCTCACCCAAATCTAACTTCTCTTTCTTAAGAAAAAGAAAGATAGAAAAAATAAATTAATTTTAACAACCATTAATTTTTGAATTAAAACTTGGAGGAAACAATAGATCCATGCATAGTACTCAAAACTAAGAACAATTCATCAACGTCCGATCAAGTTTAAACACCCGCCATGCACACACCCTAGCAAGGAATTTAGGTACTCATAAATAAAGCAAGAGAAATTATACCCATAAGGAATTTACCCACATTCATCATATTATTTTCAAGCTTAAGGTCTGTAAAAATGGAATTCTTGCCCAATGGGAGACAAGAAAAAGAAGAAGAAGTAATTGTACTCTACTTCCTATCTTTTGAAACATCTCTCTAAAAAACTCCATATGACATGATGTGTGAATGTACAATTGGGGTAAAAATTTGCAAATTCCTATAGAACATCTTTCAAAAATTTTTGTCGGAAGCTTTTCAGGTGCATTTATGCCAAAACTAAATGATTTTACCCTTGTCAGCATCCAAGTCACTTGTAAACGCAGGTGCCCATTCACGCCTCACAGGTGCTTCAACAGGCTAAGATCGTGTTCTTTGTGGGCCATCTACAGTGGCACCTACTTTCCGCAGGTGCCAACCTATGGTTCGCAGGTTAAAGTCCGTGAATCCTCTAGTGCCATCTGGGATGCAGGTGCCCATATGCGGCACACATGTCCTTTTTCCCTCTAGCAGAGTGCTTTCAGTTAAACTTTTTCATTTTCTTTGTGTATGTTAAATACCTACACAAACATAGAGAAAAGGCATCAAACCTTCATATTTTATATGGAAAAAAGCAATAGTTCATCTTTAAAAAGACGAATGACTTGGTAATTTACCAACTCATTGTGCATCGTCCGTGAATTCAATTAAGTACATTTTAGTTACACTCAGTTAGATAATCTATTAGTCCAGTTTAATCTTCTTTCGAGGATGAGTGATCCCAAGGGAGAGATATTGTAACAATCCTTAAATGTCCCTAAGATTGGACCCTATATATCAAATAGAAACTAACCGAAAATGGATAAAATCCCACAGGACAAGTGACATCATGACTCATGATAACATTTCATGGATCGTGACATGAATCGTGATAAGTATTTAAGGTTTCCAATCCCTAATCTAATAAGCCACCTAACAAACGTTAAGTCACATAATGACTCATGACGATGCTAATACCATGAAATCCCTAAGATCAGACCTGAGGGTTGAAACGGAGAAAATAGGATTTTCTACACTAGGTCAAATGATGAGTCATCCAGTGTCCCGTGAGGTGCACCAAGAGTCGTTAGGTGACTCGTGGAGAGAAGGGTGAGTTGGATTTTTTGGTAAAGGAGTTGACCACGGGAGAGGCCACGAATCATGGTCTGGACCACGAGTCGTTAAGTCATTCGTGGTCAGTGGTTGGCATGAAGGTGGAGATTTTGGGCAGTGCTCATCAGGACTCGGTCACCACGAGTCATTGGGAACACCACGAGTCATGGTGTCCCTCGTGGTGACCCTCAGAGGTGTGGATTCTAGTAATGGCCATGAAAGGCAAGCCACGAGTCATCCCCTCTGGCCACGAATTGTCCAGTCACTCATTGGGACTGGCAGTATTTATTTTCCTATGAATTTATTAAGTGCTTTTCCACAATTCCTAAGTTTCTAAGGCCGCTCAGTTAGGATTCTTTTAAGAGGGTTTAGCTTATTTTAAATCACTCCTCTCCATGCATTCAAGAATAGAAGGTTCCTAGGGGTGATCAAGTCTAAAATCCATCAATTTTCCTTTAATTTATTTTTGTGTGACGACTCGAACATAGACTCGGATGAAGACATAGGACAAAAAAAACCTGAGAGACTCCGAGTCGACCCATGACATGAACATAACATCTAAGCTCAACATATAAATGCAGAAATCTAACATATAACATAGAAGAAATCTGAAAATATGATAACACAAACATCTGAATATATATACAAGTGTGAAGCTGAAATACATAGTATGTCTGATAAGTCTCTACTACTGATGAGTTGATAGGACAAGACCCCAACTAACTCACTAAAGTCTTAAACGAAAAGTACAACTGAAAAGAAGGGCCCTCGAAAGATGAGGACTGACCAAATCAGGCTGGAAAGTGCTAACACTGAGGATTTGGCTAACGTCGGGACTGAACCTGAATACCTCAGCCCGTACATGAAATGATACAACATAGAGTATGCAGTGAGTACCTGAAATGTACCGCGTATGTAAGGTAAGTAAAACCACTAACTAAGTAAAATAAGAGATCATGCATATCATAAACATTTCATCATAAGAGTCTTGAGAGTAGGGCTTGCAAGCTATTATATGAAAATATGACTTCTACATAACTAAATCGAATGATTGGGTCAAACCTGCTGAAAGCATAATATCATGACCAATTAACATGCATTACTTAAATTATGAGGAACAATGGGAGACTTATCTTATAACTAGCATTACCATGATAGGCTTACGTGGTTCCGACTATTATACTCAAGTGGGCAGAGCGTCCAAAGCCTTGACAGAGGTAAGGATTCTACCATAATATCAATATCAAGCTAAAGGACCCTTGGGGGAGGGGAAGCTCACAAGGGAGGCCCCAAATAATCTGAACATAACTACATTAGCATGTAATTCTGAGGCGTAGGGTTGATTGACCCTTAGCCTATTCGGTGCATGACATTACTCCCAAAAGCATACATATGCTCTCTATAATTTTTCAACGAAGCTAACCATCGTCTAGTGACGAAGCTGAATCATGACAGACAAGCACAATCTAAAATCATAACATGAGGATCCTTGGGCTCAAACCATACCACAAGATGAAAAATAGTGGGAGTATAGACTCCAAAATCCATGTGGTGACCTTATACATATGTTTAGATAAATCATGAAACATACTTGATCATATGGGCTGGCCAAATACATAAACATGCTTGATCATTCGAAAACATGAACATCGACATGGGTAATTCGAAGTCAGGCTTTTATCATATACATCTCATCATGCATGTATTATACATCTCATCATGCTTGATTACATATATCATTATGTCAACTTTCATGAACTTACAAGGGTGGACATCATAGTTCGTAAAAACATGAAAACATAATTTGTAATTGAAAGCATTATAAAATATTCCCATTTATCATAATTCAACATTTGAAACATGTATAGATCATACCCATGATTGATAATTAGAGAATTCACATGTTGGGTTAAAACCCCATAGATTCATCAACTAGAATTTTCATAAAATTGAAGAGGGATTGAGGATGAATACAGCCATTCATAACCCTACATACTTGAAGAAACTTATTTCACAAACCCTCTTAAAAGCCCAATGGAATTTGGGGAAGAACATAATGAATCGTAGGCTTGATCACCCTTAGAAACCACTATGTTTGCATGCATGGAAGAGGTTGGGTTAGAATGAGCTTAATCCTCTTAAAACAACCTTTTCTGAGCTTAAAAAGAAGTAGTATAGGTCTGAGGAACTTAGTATTGGTGGAAAAGCCCTTAATAAATTCGCAGGAAAATATTCACTGCCAGTCCCATCGAGGGACTAGATGAATCGTCTCCATTGACTATGACTCATTGATAAAACTTGCTGCCAGAACTGGAAATTAATCATCACTAGTAAACATGAGGGACACCATGACTTGTGGTGTGCCCGACTACTTGTGGTGACTAGCCGTTAGGAGCACTGTCCAATCTTACAACCACCAAATCAATTTTTGACCACGGATAACATGATGACTCGAGGTGATTACCATGACTCGTGGTCTCACCTGTGGTCAACCTCAAACTCAAAATTCCAACTAAGTTCACCCTCCTCCCCACGATTCACTTAATGACTCGTGGTGCAACTCACGGGTCACTGGATGACTCGTCTTGTGACCTGGTGCAAAAAATTCTATTTTCTTTATTTCAACCCTCGGGTCTGATCTTAGGGATTTTGGGGTATTACAATATATCCCCCTTGGGAAAATTCATCCTCGAATGAGGATAAACATACAGAAAAGATGAAAAATGCAACTGCCATATCGATTTATAAACATTTAAAGTTGAAAACTGACGGAGTGACCGACTCTGGACTGAACTGCCTAACTGAATGGAATTAATGAATCATACATACATACATTAACATGAAGGATACTGGGGCACATGATCTGAACATGAAACTAAGTAGAGTACTAGGGAGGAAACCGATACCTCAAGCTGAAATTGAGCCGGAAGGGAAGAGATGCGAGTATTTAGACATTATATCTGCTTCGGCCTCCCATGCAACTCCCTCAACATGTTGGTTCTAGCACAAAACCTTGACAGAGGCTATTTATTTATATCTTAGCTTTCGAACCCGACGATTAAGTATCTCCACCGGAACCTCCTCATAGCTGAGGCTATCCTTCACACCACACTGTCTATCGGGAAAATAAAAGCCGGATCACCAAAGCACTTCTTTAAAAAAGATACATGGAAAACTAGATGAACTGAAGCCAATTCTAATGGAAGCTCTACTGTCACGACCCCAACATAGACCCGGATCATAACACGAGACAAGGAGCCTCGAGAGACTCCAAGTCGATCCATGGCATAAACATTCATCTAACTCCATTTCATTAAAGTGGATTACTTAACATAACGATATAGCTGAAGCCTAAACATAACACAACAAGATAAGTGGAACATACAACATACATGAAAACTGAGTACTACATGTAGTCTGAAAGACTCTAATGCATCAGATGGGTTGATGGGACAATATCCCCAACTAACCAGACAAAACTGAAAAAAAAAAAACATCAACATCTGAAACATATGGTCCTCGGAGAATGAGGACTCACCAAGAAGCTGGAGGCTAAGCTCTTAGATGGACTACTGACAGTGCTGGATCTGAAGATCGAAGCTTATATCATAAAACGATACAACATAGAGTATGTGGTCAGTACGTGGAATGTACCGAGTATGCAAGGTATGTAAAACGGACATCTAAAAATACATAAAAGCTCATGAATGATCATAATAGTGGGACAACACGTTTGTAACATAATTATCATAAAATAACATAAGGCTCAAGGTTTTCAAATCGTTCGTAATCCATCCATTATCATAGTCATAAGAGAAACTTTATTAAATCATCACTTAAGACAAATAATATAAACATAACGATAAATAAAAAATTCGGGACAATGGGAGGACTTGTCATAACTGACAACATCCTGATAGAGCCGTACATGATGCCCCAACTATCTCATTCAAATGGGCAGAGTCGCCCCTGGCTTGCCAGACGAGGGACGTGCATTATGTGATATCACAAAATAGGGGATCATTATCATTGAAATGTATCAATAAAAACGTACAGTGGCATGTAGTTATGAGACATCAACGTAGTCCTTTGAACGTCGGGCTGCTAGATGCTAGACACTACTCCCAAAATATGCATATTAAGATCGTATGTAAATCAATAACATCATTCATTGAGATTCATGGCTAAATAAACATTATAATCATTGATCCCCATTAAAATACATGATTAACCAAGAAATCAAAGGCCCTTTAATTGGCAAACATTATAAATCGATAAATCATTAGATCCATTTCATAAATTGTAAATCATTCTTGAACATATGGGCATCGCCCAAATGTTTATCATGCTTGAAAATACCCAATTCATCTGAAAACATGGTTATAAATATGGGTAACTTGAAACATGCTATTCATCATCGATAATTCATCATACATGAACAGTCATCATAAGCCTTGACTTTCATAAACTTTTCATAAATGACATTTTAAATTGTAAAACTTAAAACATGATTTTTAATGAAAAACAACATAAAACATGCCCATAATTCATAATTCAATAATTGTAAATCAATTAGATCAATCCCATGTGGAGAAATCAAAATTTCATGCATTTGGGTAAAAACCCCATAGAATTTTTATAGAAAATTTCATGAGTTGAAATAAATTTGGCATGGGTGTGAAATGAATTACCCATTCGTAACCCTACATACCTAATTGAGACTGATTCTTACACTTCTTTAATCACCAAAGAGGAAATTTAAAAGAGGTTGAAGAAGAAAAGCCTAATCACCCTCTCTAACCTTCTACCTTTGCATGCATGAGTGTAAATGGCCTAAAATGAACTTAACCCTTTTAATAGTCATCATTCAAAACTCAAAATGACGTAGTTTAGGCCTTAGGATCTTAGGAATTACATAAAAGCCCTTACTAAATTCGTAGAAAATAACTGCCAGGTAGTCCCCACGAGGGACCTAACGACTCGTCCTCTCTGGCTACAACTTGTGCCATGATCCGTGAAGTACACTACTAGTCAAGTCTTGTGGCCTCGTAACGGGAGACATCACGATTCGTCACTAGTGACCATGATTCATGGTCACCACTCGTTATGTACACTTCCATGGATTTTATTTTTACTTCACCATGCTGCTCACGACCCTCCCCATGAATCGTGGTCACTAACCACGACTCTGGGGTCCGTCTGTTAAGCACACTGCCTTCTTCCTTTTCTCTTCTCACTCATCACTCCCCACGACTGACCTAACGAGTCGTGGGGCCTGACCAATGGTCACGACCATGGGGATCCCATTTCTCAAATTTCAAACTAATTACCTGGCCTCCCCACGAGTCACTTCACCACGCATGGGCTGCTCTCACCGGTCACCTTAAGACTCGTTTTGTGCATGATGGTAGTTTTTAAACTTTTCCCGTTTCAACACCCGGGTTTGCTCATGGGCTTCCGTGGTAGAACAATATCTCCCCCTTGGGAACATTCGTCCTCAAATGTTGGAAAAACATACAAAAACGTAGAGAAACGCAATTATCATATTCAAATACTGATTGTTTAACCTGAAACTGATGGAATTACTATCTCTAATTCTAACTACATAGCTGCACTGAATTAACAAATCATACATACATCAATATACATAAAAGAAACTTGGGAACATGAACTGAACGTGAAATTATATAGGGTTTTAGGGAAACACTGATACCTAACACTTGAACTGAGCCGATAGAGAATAAATGTGGGTATTTAACCATCATATCTGCTTCATCTTCCCACGTAGCTCCCTCAATATGATGATTCCTCCATAACAGTTTAACTGAAGCTACATCTTTGTTCCTTAGCCGTCGAACCTGGCGATCTAGTATTTCTATTGGAACTTCCTCATAACTGAAGTTGTCTTTCACACTAACACTTTCCATCAGAACAACTAGAGCCGGATCATCAAAACACTTCTGTAAGAGTGATACATGGAATACAGGATCCACAGAAGCTAATTCTGAGGGCAACTCCAATTCATAACCACCTTGCCAACACGTCTCACTATCCTGTACGGGCCAACATAGTAGGGACTAAGTTTCCCCTTCTTTTTGAACCTCATCGCTCCCTTCATGGGAGACACCTTCAGAAATACTCAATCATCAACTTCAAATTCTATTTCTCTCCTTCTCATATCGGTATAGGACTTTTGGTGAATCTGAGCAGTATTCAACCAATCCCTTATCAACCGAACCATCTCCATAGCCTCATGACCGAATCTGGTCCTATCATCGCCGCTTCACCAATCTCAAACCAACCAATGGCTGACCTACATCTCCGCCCATAGAGAACCTCAAACAGCGGCTTATAAATACTTGAATGATAGTTGTTATTGTATACAAACACAATAAGAGGCAAATGCTCATTCCAACTATCTTTGAAGTCAATAACACACACTCTATGCAATCGAACTAGCTCCCAGTTATATAGTTTGGCATAATCCTCCGTAGAATATGTGGTTTTGACTAGTAGAAAATAAGCGGCCTTGGTCAACCTATCTACCACCACCCTAGTGGAGTCATATTTTCGATGAGTGCGAGCCTACCCGGTGATGAAGTCCATATTGATTTCTTCCCACTTCAAAGAAGGAATACTGATATCCTGAAGCACACCTCCCTTTCTCTGATGCTTAACCTTTAGTTGCTGACTATTTGGACACTTAGCTACGAACTCCACGATGTCGTTCTTCATTCCATTCCACTAATAGACCTCCTGTAAGTCATAGTACATCTTGGTGGCACCTTGGTGGATGGAATACATGGATCCATGAGCCTCGTACAACATCTGATTCCTCAAATCACCCACATCCAGAACACATAAGCGACCCTAGTACCAAAGCCCACCATCTCCCTATTTGGAGAAGACCTCTACCTTCTGATTTTTAACTGCTTCCTTTAACTTTACCAAAATAGGGTCCTCATCTTGTATATACTTTACAACAGTCACCAATGATGATTCTGATCCATTCTGAAGACGCTTCATAGAGAGTCTATTAAGAATTCTGCTATTATATTCGCCTTGTCCGGATGGTAAAGTACACTCTTATTATATTCCTTGAGTAGCTCCAACCACCTCCTTTGTCGAAGATTTAGATCCTTACAGGTAAACACATATTGCAAACTCTTATGGTCCGTAAACACATCCACATGAACCCCGTACAAATACTATCGCAATATCTTCAAGGCAAATACCACCGCGACCAATTAAAGATCATGGGTCAGGTAATTCTTCTCATGAACCTTTAGTTGTCTAATAGGCATATGCAATAACTTCTCCGTGTTGCTTCAATACACAACCAAGTCCGATTCTTGAAGCATCACAATACACCACGAACCCATCGGTACCCTCCAGTAGAGTTAACACTGGTGCTGAAGTAAGTCGAGTTTTCAACTATTGGAAGTTCTTCTCACATGCGTTCGACCATTGGAATTTCACCTTCTTCTGGGTAAATTTGGTCAAGGGTGTTGCAATAGATGAGAAATCTTCCTCAAACCTTCGATAATAGCTAGATAAACCCAAGAAGCTCTGAATATCCAAAGGATTCACCGGTCTAGGCCAATTCTTCACTGCTTCTATTTTTTGAGAATCCACCTTTATACCCTCATTTGATACCTCATGGCCCAAAAATGCTACTGAGTTCAACCAAAACTTGCACTCGCTAAATTTGGCATACAATTAGCAATCCTCGAGAATATGTTGCACTACTCTCAAATGAGCGACATGCTCCTCCTCGCTCCGAGAGTATATTAGGATGTCATCAATAAACACAATCATGAACATGTCCAAGTATAGCTTGAACACCATGTTCATCTAGTCTATGAAAGATGCAAGATAATTTCTTAGTCCAAAACACCTTACTACAAACTCATAATGACCATACCGCATCCTGAAGGCTGTCTTCGGGATATCGCTCTCCTGAACTCTGAGTTGATGGTACCTGGATTTGAGATCTATCTTTGGAAATCACTTGGAACCCTGAAGCTAGTAAAATAAATCATCAATCCCGGGCAGAGGATACCTGTTCTTGATGGTAACCTTTTTAAATTGCCGATAGTCAATGCATATCAAAAAAAGCATACTTCTTTCAGACAAATGAGACTGGTGCACCCCATGGAGACTTGCTTGGCTTGATGAAACCCTTATCTAACAGGTCCTTCAACTGCTCCTTCAACTCTTTTAGCTCAGCTGGAGCCATTTTATAATGAGAGATAGATATAGGCTGCGTGTCGGAAGAAGTTTAATACCAAAATCAATTTTCCTCTCGGGAGGAACACCCAGTAAATAATTAGGGAATACTTAGGGGTACTCACAAATTACCAAAACTGACTAGATAGTTAGGGTCTCAGACTCAACATCCTTAACCCTAACAAGATGATAAACCAAACCCTTGAAATCATTTTCCTAGCCTTAATATAGGAAATAAAATGACCTACAGGCATGGTCGAACTACCCTTTAACTCCAAGACTGACTCACCCAGAAAGTGAAACTCCACCGCACGGGTTCTACAATTAACTGAAGCATAAAATGCATACAACCAATCCATGCCAAGAATAATATCAAAGTCAGTCATGACTAATTGTACAAGGTCTGCAGAGGTGACTTTTGCAATATAGTGATTAGGCACCTTCTATACACACGACTAGCTACAACTAAATCACCAACGGCAGTAGAAACTGAAAATGGTTCTGACAGAATTTCAGGACTAACTCCAAAACTACTACCAATATGTGGTGTCATAAAAGACAAGGTAGCCCCTTTATATAACAAAGCATAACCATCATGGTGAAACAATTGTAACATACCAGTAACCACATACGGTGATGTCTCCTGCTCCTAACGCAATGTGAGGGCATAAAATCTATTTTGGCGTTCGCCACTCCCACTAGTAGATGCCCCCTGTGGAGCTAAACGTGCTATAGCTGCTGATGACCTTGTAGTTCGTGCACAGCCTCTATCATTATCCTTTCTAGAAAATGGACACACTCGGTGCATGTGGCCGGATCTTCGGCACCCATAAAAAATATCTAAGCCGAGCAAGCACTCCCCAACATGACACTTGCCGCACATCTCGCAGGCTGGAAAGGTGTGCTCTACCTGCGTGCCCCTCTGGTCCCTCAATCCGGAAGAACTTATCCTTTGACCACCCTTGGTTCTGGATGGAACACTAGTTGATGATGGTGATGGAGCTAGTGATCTCTGCTGAAACTGAGGGCGGTGACCACTGTCGGATATCTGATAAGTAAACACATGGCTATCTATCTGGGCCCTTTTAGCCGCTCTCTTCCTTGCTTGAGCGGCCTCCATCTGCTGGGCGTAAAACACTATTCGAGGGAAATCCATGTCCTGGTGGAGCATAGAGGTCCTGCAATCTTTTTCCACATAGCCCGCCACGCCATGAACAAATCGTCTCACTCGCACCCTCTGATAAACCATTAACTCTGGGCCTACATTGACATTCGAGTGAACTCGAGAGAATACTCATGTACTGTCATCCTCCCCTGCTTAAGATTTATGAATTCATCTGCCTTCAACTCCCTCATCTCCCTCATCTCCTAAGGGAAGAACCGATCTAGAAATGTCGCATGCAAAATCCTCCCAAGTGACAGGGCCAGCTCTTGCGGCCCTATTAGCTCTCCATTGCCGAAACCAGATATGTGCGACCACTTTCAACTGATATGTGGCCAAATTTTCACATTCTACCCCATTCACCCCCATGACTTGGGTGATCTTCACAATCTCATCAATGAAATCATGCGGGTCCTCATCTACTTTTTACCCGAGGAACTCAGGTTGGTTCATTCTCAAAAAGTCCCTGACTCGAGCCACTGCTGCATTTCCATTTTGAGGAACATGTACAACTTCCTGCTGATTTACCTGAGTGGTCAAGGCCTGCACGAGCACCTGAATAGCTTCCCGAAACTCAACATGGGCAACTAGCTCCAGTTCCTAGTGCTCCTGAACAGGTAGGGCCTGCTGGTGCCCATTACCGTTGCCATCCTCGTGGCCATCTCCGTTTCCATTCCTCCTACCATTAATCCTTTGGGGAGCCATGATTCTGCAATCGCAAATAGCACGAATTAGAACAGTAGGGAGACTTGTCATCACACGACATAGATCATGAAAGAAGGAAACATTTCTTAAACATTTTGTAGCCTCTTCGTGTCACAACCTAAATAGAGGCTTGGATCGTAATACGGGACAAGGATCCCCCAGAGACCCCAAGTCGATCCATGGCATAAGCATACATCTAACTCAACCAAGAAACTAAATAATCAACAATACAATCTTAGCGGAAGTCTAACTTGAAATAGAACATCAGAATATGAAATCCAAAGCTGAATAAATACATATGTCTGAATAGCCTCTAAACATGACGAGTTGATGGGACAAGACCCCAACTAACTCAAAAAGCTAAAATTGAAATACAAAAAGAAAAGCTGAATAGTCTAGTCCTCGGAAGATGAGGACTCACCAAAAAAGCAATGCTAACTTTGACAAGCTGACTAAGCGCAGGGTTAAAGTTGAGAGCCGGGTCCTGCATCATGAAGCGATACAACATAGATGTATGCGGTTAGAACGTGGAATGTACCGAGTATGCGAAGTAAGTAAAACCGCTAAAGTAAAGAAAATCATTTAAAGCTAATGCATCAAGTAAAATATAAACATTAAGAATATGAGAGTAGGGCTTGCTTGAATTCTTTCTGAAATCATAAACTTTTCATAAGATGACATAATATAAATTCATAAGATCATAACTAAATCGATTTACTCAAAGATGAAATTTGACATTTATAAGTAAAAGATAAATATTGAGTCAAACCTGCATTAGAACATTCATTTACATAAATCTCATAAGTAATGAATATGCATATCTGCAATAATGAGGAATAATGAGAGACTCTTCTTTTAATCGATATACCATGATAGAGCTTACGTAATCCCAACTATCACACTCAAATGGATAGAGTCTTCCAAAGCCTTTCCCGGGCTTGGGGCAATACCATGATATCGATATCCAACTGAAATCCCATTCGGGAAAGGGAATCTCACAAGGGAGGTCCCAAGTCATATAATAATATAAACCTACGTCGGCACATAGTTATGAGGTATTGGGGGATCGACCCTTAGCCTACTCGGTGTTGGACATTACTCCAAAAACATGCATATGCTCTACATCATTTTATAATGAAGCTCAACATCGTCTATTGACGAAGCTCAATGCTCAAATACTTCTCAAATATGAAATCGTGCATATGAGAAACTCTAACTCAAGACATACCATTAGCTAAAAACATAATTGGGAGCTTTCACTCCAAAACCATGTGGTAAGCTATACATAGAAAAACATAAAATCAAAACATACTAAAACCTGAAATTATAATTGGAAGTTTTCGCTCCAAAACAAGGTGGTAAGATTAATTTTGGAAAAATCATCATTCATACTTAACATATGGGCATTGACCAAGGCTTTATCATACATAGAAATACTCAATTCTTGTCAAAAACATTATTATAAACATGGGTAACTTCAAATCACACTTTTCATCACAATATCTCATCTTTCATGAATATCTCATCCTTGGGCTTTTAATTCATAAAGCTACAATCATGATTTTAAATTAAAAACATTACAAAATTTTCCCATTCTTCATAATTCAGTAGTAGAATCATAATGAAATCATACACATGTGTATAAATAGAAGATTCATGCATTTGGGTTAAAACCCATAGNGTATGGAACTTGCCTGGTGTGTATACAAAATGAAATGAGGGAAGATTAGACATAGAATTTCATACTTTAGAGATGGGTTGGGCATGGGTGTGAAAGAAATCACCCATTCATAACCTTACATACCTAATGGAGGCTGAATCTTACTCTCCCTTGAATTCCCAAAATGAAATTGAAAGAAATTGAATATCACCAGCTTGAGCACCCTCTCAAATATCTTCTACTTTGCATGCATGGATGGAAAATGAATAATCTGAACTTGACCCCATAAAAGGCCACTAATCATACCCCAAGACGTCATAGTTTTGGATTTAGGAACTTAGAAATTATGAAAAGGCCCTTACTAACTTTGCAGAAAAAAACTACCAGGTGGCCCTATGGAGTAACCTGATGACTCGTGGCAAGCGGGGTACGACTTGTGGTGTAATCCATTATGTTCACTGCTTAGCAAACATTTTGGGCTTGTCACGGGTCAACTAATTACTTTTTTGGGTGAAACGACTCATGGTCAGCACTCGTGATATACCCTGCTTTACTTTTTCTTTTCCTTTCTTATTTCCCTCCCCACGGCTGACCCAACGACTCGTGGGGCCTTATCAGGAGTCGTGATCTCTCCCGTGGGGTCTCATCTCTTCTAGTTATTCTCACTAAACCCTGGGCCTTCCCCACGAGACACCTCATGACTCGTGGGCTACTCGCACGAGTCTTCCCATGACTCGTTCTGAGTTTGCTGCAAAATTTTCCAGTTTTCTCCATTTCAACTACCGAGTCTGATCCTTGGGTTTCCAGGGTATAACAATATCTCCCCCTTGGGAACATTCATCATCGAATGTTGAAAAACACTACAGAAAAAAGTAGAGATATACAATCTCCATATTCAAATACTCATCATTTAAACTGAAACTGATGGAATGACTACCTCCGATTCAAATGCATAGCTGAAATGAACTCACAAATGATACATACATTCACATACATAAAAGAAACATGTGCTCATGAACTATATCATTAAACTAAATAGAGTTTTAGGGAAAACTAATACCTCAAGTCGGAACTGATCCATAGAGAATAAATGTGGGTGTCTAGCCATCATATCCGCTTCGGCTTCCCAAATTGCTCCTTTAAAAAATTGATTCCTCCATAACACTTTAACTAAAGCTACTTCCGTATTCCTTAGCCTTCGAAGCTTATGATCCAATATTTCCACCAGAACCTCTTCATAGTTTAGGCTGTCTCTCACACCAACACTGTCCGTCGGGACAACTAAGGATGGATCATCCAAACATTTCTTCAAAAGCGATACATGGAACACAGGACGCCCAGAAGCTAATTTCGAAGGAAACTTAAACTCATATGTCACCTTCCCAACACATCTCACATCTTGTACGGGCTGATATAACGGGGACTAAGTTTCCCTTTCCTTTCAAATCGCATCACTCCCTTTCTTACGCCCCGCCTTGGGGGTATGACTGGCACCTTGTGCCCTACTAGGAACTGAACTGCTAGACTACTAGGCCAAGGCACTTCTAGTGCCTGGCTGGCTCTAACTCTGATTCACGGAATCAACGGGCTATATAGCGGCTGTAAATACAGCCCCCGGCCGGCTAGGCCTATAGCCAC
>JACEIK010000815.1:125690-156339 GCA_018107945.1 Datura stramonium
GGGCTAGGAGTATATTGACACTAATTTGGAGAAATTCCACTTACCTTAGCTCGGTAGGACGACGGTCCGCCGGCCGAATTTCACGAAACTAACTCCGCAGCTTAATACTTCACTACCCAAGATTAATTCGAGTTTGGACCGCGTTTAATAGCGTAAAGGGACGGAATTTCAAAGAAATCCCTCGTGTCCCCTGTTTTCTATTCACTATCTTTAAATTATGAATTAAAATGAGACAAATCGAAGTGGAGGGGTTTATATAGTTGGAACCTCTAAGTCGCATTCGTCGAATGCGATTTATAAGTTGTATTCGTCGAATGCGATTCATAAGTCGCATATGCCTTGCAACGCGCTGACTTGACGCTTGTCCGGTCTCTCCCCGGGCCATTTTCTCGCACGTATGAAATTCTAAAACTCTTAACCAACATGCGAATAGGCCATCTACATGTCAAGAATTTACGGTGTGTAACACCCTTCATGGGAGAAACTCTCAGAAATACCTAGTCATCAACATCAAATTCTAATTCTCCTCTGCTCACGTCTGCATAACACTTTTAGCGACTCTGTGCAGTTTTCAACCTGTCTCTTATCAAAAGAACTTTCTCCATTGCTTCATGAACCGAATCTGGCTCTACTAGTGCTTCCCCACCAACCTCAAACCACCCGATGGGCAATCTACATCTCCGCCCGTAGAGTGCCTCGAACGACGCCATCTGGATACTACAGTGATAGTTGTTATTGTAGGCAAACTCGATCAAGGGCAAGTGATAATCCCAACCACCTTTAAAGTAAAGCACACATTGCCTAAACATGTCCTTGAAGTTCTGAATTGTCTGCTCCGCTTGGCCATCCGTTTGCAGATTAAATGTTGTGCTGAGTTTAGATGTCGCAAGAACTTTATGAAAAGACCGCCAAAACTGGGAGATAAATTGAGTTCCTCAGTCTGAAATGATGGACAAGGGCACTCCATGCAATCGAACCAACTCCGGATATATAGCTTGACATAATCCTCTACTGAATCTGTGGTTTTCACCAGTAGAAAATGTGCAACCTTCGCTAACCTTCTACCACAACCCAAATGGAATCGTATTGTCAGCGAGTACTAGGTAACCCTGTTATGAAATCCATATTAATTTCTTCCTACTTCCACGTAGGAATTCTGATATCCTGAAGTAATCCTCCTAGCCTTCGATTCTCAACCTTTACTTGCTAACAGTTCGAGCACTTGGCTACGAATTCTGCAACATCCTTCTTCATGCCATTCCACTAATAAATCTCCCATAAATCACGATACATCTTGGTGGAACCTGGATGGATAGAATACCTAGACCCATGGGCCTTGTGCAATATTCGACTCCTCAAATCATCAACATCCAGAACACATAGGTGTCCTTGGTACCGAAGCACACCATCTCCCCCATAGGAGAAGACCTACACCTTCTGACTTCTCATCACTTCTTTCATCTTTACCGAAATCGGGTCCTCGTCTTGTCTAGCTTTCACATCAGTCACCAAGGATGATTTTGATCTATTCTGCACAACAACAACGCCATCGGTCGAGTCGACCAACCTAACTACCAACTTACTAGTCGATGGACATCTTTCGTCGACTCCTTCTTTCCCTTATTCACATGGGACACACTCTCTATAGAGAGCCTACTAAGTGCATCCACTACCACATTAGCCTTACCAGGATGGTAAAGGACGCTCATATCGTAGTCCTTGAGTAGCTCCAACCATCTCCTTTGCCGAAGATTAAGATTTTTATGTGTGAACACATATTGTTAGCTCTTGTGGTTCGTAAATACATACACGTGGATCCCATACAAATAATGTAGCCATATCTTCAAGGCAAATACCAGCACAACCAATTCAAGGTCATGGGTAGGGTAATTCTTCTCATGGACTTTCAACTATCTAGAGGCATATGCTATCACTTTTCCATTCTGCTTCGAACACACCCAAGTCTTATCCTTGAAGCATCGCAATACACCATGAATCAATTGGTACCCTCATGTAGGGTTAACATCGGTGCTAAGGTAATTCGGGTCTTTAAGTCATGGAAACTCTTCTCACAAGCCTCTGACCATTGGAACTTTACCTTCTTCTAGGTCCGTTTGGTCAATGGTGCTTCGATAGATAAGAAACCCTCAATAAACCTCCGATAGTAGGCAGCAAAACCCAAGAAACTCCAAATATCTTAAGGATTCACTTGTCTAGCCCAATTCTCCACTGCCTTAATTTTCTAAGAGTCTACCCTTATTGCCTCACTAGATACCACATGGCCCAAAAAGGCTACAGAGTTCAACCAGAACCACCACTTGGTTAATTTGGCATATAATTGACGATCCTTGAGAGTCTGAAGCACTACTCTCAGATGGGCGGCATGCTCCTCCTCGCTCCGAGAGTATATCAAGATGTAATCAATGAACACGATCACGAACATGTCTGGCTATGGCTTTAACACTTTGTTCATCAGATCCATAAAAGCTGCAGGAGAAGTTTTTAGTCCAAAAGACATAACTACAAATGCATAATGACCATACCGCATCCTGAAGGCTGTCTTCGGGATATCACTCTCCCAAACTCAGAGCTAATGGTACCTGCATTTGAGATCTTTCTTCAAGAAACACTTGGCACCTTGAAGTTCGTCAAATAAATCATCAATCCTAGGTAGAGGATATCTGTTCTTGACAATGACTTTGTTCAATTATCGATAGTCAATACACATTCGAAGGGAACCATCCTTCTTTCGGAAGAACAAAACTGGTGCAACCCATGGGGACTTGCTCGGTCTAATGCAACCCTTATCTAATAAGTCCTTCAACTGCTCTTTCAACACTTTTAGATTGGATGGATCCATTTTGTAACAAGGAATGGATATAGGCTATGTGTCGGGAAGAAGGTCATTACCAAAGTCAATCACCCGTTTGGGAGGAACAATATCACGACCCGCACGTACACCCGAGTCGTAGACACGGGACCAGGAGCCCCCAAAAAGACCCCAAGTCGACCCATGGAATGACCATACATCTATTTCATTCACATAAGCGGAAGACTTAACATAAGAAAACGTAACCATGTCATAATAACGGAGAAAATACAATACATAATCAATACATGACAACTGAATACAACTTATATCGTCTGAAGAGCCTCTAATCATGGAAGATGGGCTGATGGGACAATACCCCAACTAACCCTACGATTCTAAAACTGAAAGAGAAATAATAGAGTCTGAACATATGGCCCTCGGAACATGAGGAATCAAAAATAAGCTAATAGCGAACTCTGAGAAGCTACTGAGGAGGGTGAGACTAAGAGTCGGATCCTGTATCATGAAACGATAAAGCATAGGAAGTACACGTTCAGTACGTGGAATGTACTGAGTATGCAAGGTAAGTAAAATTGACATTTAAAACATGTATAAAACTCATAAGTGATCATAAGAATAGGACAACATGCTCATAACTTAATTATCGTAATATGACATAAGGCTAACGGTTTTCGAAATATTCATAACGTAAACATAACCATAATCATCATAAGAGAGCATTACTTAAAATAACTTAAGACAACATTCATAATCATAAGCACGCATAAATCATAAGGAACAGTGGGAGATTCTCTTAACCCACATACCCCAAATGAGCACACATGAAGCCCAACTTGTAACCCTAGTCGGGAGGGTGTACATACTTTGCCAAGATTAGGAACCATCAAGGGCGTGATCACACATGAAAAGGGCCACTTGGGCCATGGACAAACATTAAAGGGTCCCAACATACCTATGGTTTCACGTATTTCTTGAGATTCGGGGCTTAACTTGGGCCCCGTACCTACTCGGTGTTCGATACTACTCCCAAAACGTATATGGTGCTCATAATAATACATATATGAGTTCATGGGCTAGTTAAATCATGATAACCATAAAAATTCTTGAACGTATAAGAGCTAGCCATGACTAGAGACCCGTGGGTCGGCCAAAAACATAATTCATGATTGATAAAATTCGTACATACTTGTAGATCATTCATATAGCTTGAAATTCATAAGTTCATAATAGATAACATAATAAATTCATAACTAAATTCATAATTCATGCAGGGCTTATCAGAAACACCAATGGATCAATGTATCATAAATCGATTCATCATGGGGCATGCATAATCAAGCTTAATAGTTTAGAAATTTAAAATCAACAATACTATAGTCAATTTAAATCTCAAAAGATGTTCAAAATCAGTAGATTATGACAAGATTTCAATATCACAAAACCCATAATTAAATCATTTAATCTTATACAAATCCAATACAAACCCCATGAGTTTTCAAATAATTTTGGATAATTAATATAGAAGGAGAATGGGTGTGGAAGAATCCACCCATTGAAGACCTTACATACTTGGAATTATTAATTCATAACCCTACTTAAAAGCCAGAGAATGAAATTGAAGGGATTGAGGTGAAAATCTTGAAATCTCCCCTTGAATCCCCTCTCAAAGTCTTGCATGCATGAATGGGAGTTTAGAATAGGTCATCCGCTTAAAGCCCAGCTTTTCCCAAGCCAAAATGACGTAGTTTAGGGCCTTATATCGTGAAAAAGTCAAAAATATACTTAATGAACCTGCCCTGAAAACTGTCTAGATCGATCCCACGGGTGGGACTAACGTGTTGTTGGAACCAACGATGACCTATCACATCCCTCGTTGAAGCCACTACTGGTAGCCCATTCTCAGAACCCAAACAACGGATAGTCAGGATGATCCATACCTTCAACCAAAGACTCATCACGTGACCCGTGGTTAACCCCCTGAACCTTGGCACCTCATATCCTAACAGGCCATACCAGGACCCCTCACAACAAACAATAGACTGTTGTTATCCCTCGTTGAGTCAATTGGAACAACTAAAACCCAAACCAAGACCACAACCAATGACTCGTGGTATATTCTAATGGGTCATTAGGACGCCCAATTTAAGTAACATGAACAACCTATCCCCTTCCTACGACTGCAAACGATGGCTTGTTTTTTCCGACAACGAATCATCGCATCTCTCTTGGTCTCCACTAACACCATCCTTTCCCCAACCAACGAAAGCATACTAATCATTTTAATCAAAATTTTCACAAAATGACTACCTCTGAATCAAACCACATAGCTGAACTGATCTCATGCTTCACATATGCACTCACACACATAAAATAAACATGCACACATAAATTGAACATGAAAACCAAATAGGATCATAGGGAAAAATGGATACCTCAAGTCGGAGCTGAGCCGGTAGAGAAAAAATATGGATATCTAGCCATCATATACGCTTCGGCTTCCCACGTGGCTCCCTCAATATGTGGATTCCTCCATAACCCTTTCACTTAAGCTACTTCTTTGTTCCTTATCTTACGATTTTTAAAATCCAAGATTTCAATGGGGATTTATTCATCACTAAGGCTATCTTTTACCCCAATGCTGTCTACCAGAAATACCAAGGCTAGATCATCCAAACACTTTTTCAAAAGTGACGCATGAAACACCGGATGCACTGAAGATAACTACGACGGCAAGTCTAACTCATATGCCACCTTACCAACTCTTCTCACAACCTGTTAGGGAGCAACATAGCGGGGACTTAGTTTCCCTTTCTTTTCGAACCTCATGACTTCCTTCATGGGAGATACCTTTAGAAATACCCAATCGTACACATGAAACTCCAAATATCTTCTCCTTTCATTAGCATACGATTTTTGACTACTCTGAGCGGTTTTTAACCGGTCCCTTATCAATTGGACGTTCAACATTGTCTCGTGAACCACATCTGGCCCTATCATAGCTACCTCACAAACTTCAAACCATCCGATGGGAGATCTACACCTTCTCCCGTAGAGGGCCTCGAGCGCTGCCATCTGGATACTAAAGTGATAACTGTTGTTATAGGCAAATTCGATCAAGGGCAAATGATCATCCAAACCACCTTGGAAATCCATAATACATGCCCTCAACATATCCTCGAGGGTCTGAATGGTTCGTTCTGCCTGGCCATCCGTTTGCCGATAGAATGTTGTGCTGACTTTAATCTGAGTCCAAAATCCCTTATGAAAAGACCGCCAGAACTGGGAGGTAAATTGAGTACCTCGGTCTAGAATAATAGAAAAGGCCACCCCATGAAGTCGAACCAACTCCCAAATATACAACTTGGCATAATCATCTGCTGCATCCGTAGTCTTGGCCGTTAGGAAGTGTGAAGCCTTAGTTAGCCTATTGACTACCACCCAAATGGAGTCGTATTGCAGGTGAGTACAGGGTAGACCTATAAAGAAGTCCATATTATTTTCTTCCCACTTCCAAGTGGGGATGCTGATATTTTGAAGTACGCCTCCCGACCTTTGGTGCTCGACTTCACTTGCTGGCAGTTTCGGCATATCGCTATGAACTTTGCAATATCCTTCTTAATAGTATCCCACCAATAGATTTCTCGCAAGTCCCGATACATCTTCGTGGATCCTGGATGAATAGAATATTTGGTACCATATGCCTCATGCAATATCTGAACTTTAAAATCACCTACATATGGGACACATAAACGACCCTAGTATCGTAGCACACCATGTCCCCCTTGGGAGAAAACCTCCACCTTTTGACTTTACACCGCCTCCTTCAGCTTCCTCAAAATGGAATCCTCATCTTTCCTGGATTTAAAATCAACCACCAAGGACAATTCTTACCCGCTATGTACAACCACACTGCCATCAGCTGAGTTGGTCAATCTAACACCCAATCTTGCAAGTCAGTGGACATCTTTCATCAAATCCTTGTTCCCCTCATCCACATGAGACACACTCTCCATTGAGAGCTTACTAAGCACATCTGCGACCACATTTTCCTTGCCTGGGTGGTAGAGGACACTCATGTTGTAGTCCTTTAGCAACTCTAACCACCTACTTTGCCGAAGGTTTAGATCCTTCTGTGTGAACACATATTGCAAGCTCTTGTGATCCATGAATACATCCACGTGAACTCCGTACAAGTAATGTCGGCATATCTTTACTCCAAACACTACTGCGGCCAACTCAAGATCATGGGTTGGGTAATTTTTTTCGCGAACCTTTAACTATCATGAGGCATATGCTATCACCTTCCCACGCTGCATCAACACAAATCCCAGTCCGACTCTCGAAGAATCACAATATACAACTAAGCAATCGGTACCCTCTGGTAAAGTCAACACTGGTGCTGAAGTGAGTCGGGTCTTCAATTTCTTGAAGCTTTTCTCACAATCCTCTGACCATTGGAACTTCACCTTCTTCTGAGTCAACCTGTTCAAAGGTGCCGCAATGTATGAGAAACCCTCCACAAACCTCTCCTAGTAGCCTGCTAGGCCCAAGAAGCTTCGAATTTCTGAAGGATTCACCGATCTCGGCCAATTCTTCACCGCTTCAATTTTCTTAGAATCTACCCTTACGCCATCACTTGACACCACATGGCCTAGAAATGACACCGAGTCCAGCAAAAATTCACTCTTGCTAAACTTTGCATATAGTTGACGATCCTTGAGGGTCAGAAGTACTATCCTCAGGTGAGCGGCATGCTCCTCCTCACTCCGCGAGTATATAAGGATGTTATCAATGACCACATTAACGAACATATACAAGTATTCCTCGAATACCCCGTTCATTAGAAGCATAAATTCTGCCAAAAAGGAGCCAACACAACTCAATAAGAAAACAAGACAAACGAAACATACCCGACAAGATTCATAGGAATTCGACGGTAGAAACTCCGAGACAATAACCTACTGAGGTGAACACACCTATAAACAACCTTAAAGTCTTAGGAGAACAAAAGGAAGAAGGCTTACCAATAGATTCACCACGAAACAGCTACCAACAGCCCAGAAAAGACACCAGACCACAGACTACACGTGATTCCCGACTTCCTGACACAAAAATTATTTTGAGCCATGGCTTCTAGCCCCAAAACCATCAAGAACACCATAGAACACCTTTAGGGAGAGTTCTGGTCGAGGAAATTTCAACAAATGAGAATTGGAAGTGAAATAACCGACCAAATGGACTTAAATAGTCCTCCACCACCTTAAAACCTTTATGACGTGCCTGCTTGCGCGGTCTCGCGAAAACGCGAATACCTCTCCATTCTGATGTTGGATTGACAAACGCTTTGATGATGAGGAAACTAGACTCATAGATCTTTAATTTGATAGGTGGCACACCCCCTAAATCCTTATAGATTGGGAGAAAATCTTTGATACATTTGACCTAAATTTCAAGGAATGACAAGAAAGAAATTTTATGATAACTTTTGCCGAATTTTGTTCTAAAACTTGATCGAAGTCCAATATTAAATCTGATCATAGGGTGATTCAAATAACTCATAAGAATTCCTCCTTAGACGATTGAGTACTCTTAGTCCTACCTCGAAAGCACAATTTTATCACTCAGATTATCCGGAGATACCCTCATAAAAGATATTTGGAAAATATTGTTGTGCAAGCTTGATAGTGCTCAATAATGGAAAACTCTTGAGACTTGTTTAGTAGAGAGGAAGATTGTGAGTGTAATGAAAATTAGGTTGAATGGGTGAGGGATTTTATTGGTGAGAAGGTGAGAAGGGGTGTTGTTTTATACCCCGGAAGCCAAAAGATCAGACCTAAGAGTTGAAACAAAAAAAAACTAAAATTCTGCACCAGACCTCAGGACGGGTTATTAGGTGACCCATGAGGAGGGACTACGAGTTGTGGGGTGACTCATGCTCAAGGATGAGGAGTGTGGTCTGGAGGGTTCACCACGGGTATGACCACGAGTCGTGGTCAGGCCACACGACTAGTGGTGTCACCCGTGGCCTGGACTGGAAATGACAAGGAAACTTTGGACTGTGGGGATCACGGGTGGTGACCACGAGTCGTGGTTAGCCACCACGATTCATGGGGTACCCTGATGGGAAATTGGCAACGAACATCACGAATTGAGGCAACGAATCGTGGCGAGTGAAAATGAGTCATTAGGTCCCTCGTTGGGACCTCCTGGCAGTCTTTTCCTGGAAAATTAGTAAGGGTCTTTTCGTAATTCCTAAGTTCTTAAAGCATAAACTACATCGTTTTAGCCTATGAAAGGTGGGTTTTAGAGGGGGAAACTATCCTAAAGACTTCATTCATGCATGCAAGATAATAGAAGAGTGATAGAGAGGTGATCAAAGGGTGATTCAAGGTTTTCTTCTTAAATTTCTTTCAATTCCTTTTAGGTAATTCCAGGGAGAGTAAGATTAAGTCTCCATCAGGTTGTTGAGTTATAAATAGGTGGTTTCTTCCACACCTATGCCCAATCCCTCTCTAAAAAGTATTAAATTCAATGATTGATCTAAGGTGTTTTTACCCAAATGCATGAATTATCTATTTCTACACATGGGTATGAATTAATTATGATTTTATTATCGAATTGTGAAGAATGGGCTAATTTTTCAATGATTTCAATAAAAAAATTCCTAGACTTACGAATGTTGAAGCCCATTGATGAGATGATCATGAGAAGTTAGATTTGTGAAGTATATGTGATAATGATGAGATATTATGATGAAAAGCAAGATTTGAAGCTACCCATATTTACAATTATGTTTTCAATGAAAATTGATTATTTCTATGTATGATAAAAAGATTTGTGCAATGCTCACATGTTAAGTTTAAATGATGATTTTCCTGAGCTTACCACATTCTTTTGGAGCGAAGACTCCCAAAATTATATTCTAGCTTGTGGTATATTTTGAGTTAAGTCTTCCTATGCATAGCTTAGCAAATGTTTTTGGAGCAAAGGCTCCCAAGTATGTTTTCAGCTTGTGTTATGTTTTGAACAAAAGCTTCTCATATGCATTATTTTGTATTTGAGATGTATTTGATTATTGAGATTCATCAATAGACAATGTTGAGCTTAGTTATATATGAGGTACAGCATATGCATATTTTTTTGGGAGTAATGTCTAGCACCGAGTAGGCTAAGGGTCGATCGCCCTATGCCTCAAAACTACGCGCCAACATAGGTTGATATTATTATATATTATTGGGATCTCCCTTGTGATCTATCCCCGGCCCTATTGGCACATGAGCTTGACATCGATATCATCGTAGCGTCCTTAGCCCTAGAAAGGTTTTGTACGGCTCTTCCAACTTGAGTGTAATAGTCAGGACCATATAAGCTCTATCATGGTATGTCGGTTAAAAGAAGAGTCTCCCATTGTTCCTCATGATTTCAGATATGCATATTCATTACTTATGAGATTTATGTAAATGCATGTTCTAAAGAAGGTTTAACTCAATGTTCAGCTTCTACTTACAAATGTCAAAATTCATCTTTGAGTCAATTGATTCAGTTATGATGTTATGAAGCATGTCATATCATGTTATGAAGAGGTCATGATTTAAGAAAAAATGCACGCAAGTCCTACCCTCAGTTTTCTGATATTATGTTTTAATTAATGTATTGTCTTTAAATGATTTTACTTACATTAGCGGTTTTATTTATCTTGCATACACAGTATATTCCATGTACTGACTACATACTCCTATGATGTATCGTTTCATGATACAGGACCCGACTCTCAGGTTCATCCCCGCTCTTAGTCATCTGATCAGAGTTAGCGTTGCATTATTGGTGAGTCCTCATCTTCCAAGGACTAGACTATCCATCTTTTATTTATGTATTTCAGTTTCAACTTGTTGAGTTAGTTTGGGTCTTGTCCCATCAACTCGTCATTATAAGAGGCTATTTAGACATATGTATGTATTCAGCTTCGGATCATATATTCTGATGTTATATTAAATTTTGACTTCCACTATGATTATATTGATGGTTATTCAGTTCTTGATAGAGTTAGATGTAGGCTTATGCCATGGGTCGACTTGGGGTCTCTCGAGGCTCCTTGTCCTATGTTTAGGATCCGAATCTACACTCAGGTCGTGACAAACTTGGTATCAAAGACAGGTTTAAAGTGACCTAGCGTGTCTTAAAGTTTCATTAAGTAGAGTCTTTTTCATGGTTGTGAAGAGCGCCACACCTTTGACGAGGAGGCAACGAGACGTCTAAGAAATGTTTCCTTCTTTCATGATCTATGTCGTGTGATGAAAAGTCTTTCTATCCTTATAATTAGAGCTATTCATGATTCAAAATTCATGGCTCCTCGAAGAATGAACTGAAGGAGGAATGGAGATGTTGAAGGCCACAAGGATGGAAATGTTTTTGGGCATCAGCAAGCCCCACTAGTTCAGGATCCCCAAACACCGGAGCCGGCTGCCCATGCTAAGTTTCGGGCCGCTATTCAAATGCTTACGCAGACCTTGACCTCTCAAGTCAATCAGTAGGTTGTTGCACATGTTAATGGCCTCAGCTAACGCCAGCCAACATCTAGCCTCCATGTCACTACCCGGACAAAGGCCCGGATCGCAACATAGGACAAGGAGCCCCGAGAGGCTCGAACAAGACCCATGACATGAACATATATCTAACTCAACCAATAAGACTAAATAATCAACATAATAAATCTTAGAGGAAGTCTAAAATAAATGACAGATCAGAATACACAATCTGAAGCTCAATACATCCTTTTATCTAAAAGGCCTCTAAACATGATGAGTTGATTGGAGAAGACCCCAACTAACTCGAATATGCTGAAAACTGGAAATACATAGACAAATCTGAATAAGCATGATCATCAAGAGATGAGGACTCACCAACAAGTGTAAGACGCTATATTTAAAGACTGGCTATGAAGGGGGATGAGTTTGAGTGCCAGGTCCTGTATCATGAAACGATATAACACAAAGTATATGGTCAGTATGTGGAACGTACTGAGTATGCAAGGTAGGTAAAATCTCTTAATAAGTAAAATAATTTCAAGACATGCATAATGTAAAACATAACCAACAAGAATCTGAGGGTAAGGCTTGCATGCATTCTTTCTGAAATCATGATGTTATCATAACATAACATAAAATCATAACATAATCGATTGACTCAAAGTTGAAATCTGATAGTGATGAGTAAAACTGAATATTGAGTCAAACATGCTTTAGAACATATATATATATATAAATCTCATGAATGATGAACATGCATAACTGAAATCAAGAGGAACAATGGGAGACTTTTCTTTTAACCAACATACCACGATAGAGTTATGTGGTCCCAACTACCACAATCATGCGGGAAGAGACGTGCAACATTCCAGGGCTAAGGACAATACCATGATATCGATATCAAGCTCGTGGCCTAATAGGGAAGGGGATAGCTCACAAGGGAGATCCTGGAGTAATATATATAATTATAATCCTATGATGGCATGTAGTTCTGAGGCCTAGGATGATCGACCCTTAGCCTACTCGGTGTTAGACACTATTCCCAAAAATATGCATATGCTCTCCATCGTTTTTCAACGAAGCTCAATACCGTCTATTGACGAACCTCAATTATCAAATACATCTAAAATATAAAATTATGTATATGAGAAGCTTTAACTCAAACCATACCACAATATGAAAAAATAATTGGGAGCCTTCGCTCCAAAACCATGTGGTAAGCTAAATTCGAAAAATCATATATCATACTTGAACATGTGGGCATTGTCCAATACTTTAACATGCTTGAAAATACTCAATTAATATTGAAACATGATTATAAACATGGGTATCTTGAAAACATACTTTCATCACAAATCTTATCTTTCATGGACTTCTCATCAATGGGCTTTTAAAATCATAAAACTTGAAATATGATTTTTAAATGAAAACAATATAAAACTTGCCCATGAATAATAATTCAATAGTAGAAACATATTTAAATCATACCCATGTACATAATTAGGAAATTCATGCATTGGGCTAAAAACCCATAGATTTAACATAGGAAATTCATGATTTAGAGAGGGATTGGGCATAGGTGTGAATGAATCACCTATTCATAACCCTACATGCCTTTATAGCTGATTTTTACACTTCTTTGATTGCCCAAGAGGAATTGAAGAGAATCTGAAGAAAAAAAAGCTTGATCACCCCCTCAAACTTCTATCTTTGCATGCATGAATATGAATAAGCCTAGGATAGGTTTTACCTTCATAAAACACAACATTTAGAGCCTCAAACGATAAATTTTAGGCCCCTTGGACTTAGGAATGACAAAAATGCCCTTAATGAAAATCCTGAAATTTTTGCACTGGTGGTAACAACGACCGAACTAACGATTCATTCTATCTATCCATCGTCACCACTGTCGAACTTCACCTTCTCAGGTTCAATCCAATGACTCAACAGGATGAGTCATTTCTTCAAACGACAATCCATTGTATCGTCCGTTTTCCCCCTTCTTGATCTGTAACAGGACTTCCCACGAGCCACACCATAACTTTTTCCTCCTTCCAACGAGTCATGGTTTCCTTTCATTACCTCGATTGGAGGTTTTTAATACTCCTTCACATGGCTGATGACCACGACCCATTGTAACCAGCAACGGGTCGTTCCACGAGTCATTATCGTTCCTTAGGCTAAGGACCAGTCTCCCCATGACTTCAAAAAATGACTCATTGTATCTAACAATGGGTTGTTACTTTACCCATCACCTCCAACTGCCACTTGGATAGACCTCACTGTAGGTGCTTCCCACGGGTCATTGGTTGGACCATCGATCCGTTAGGTCGCCTGTTTTGTTAGTTTTTTTCCTAGATTCTACAACCTTCAATTTTTAAATTTTGGGTCTAATTTTTTGCACTTTCAGGGTGTTATAATCCACTGTTATCATATAACAGATAACATGAGCAGCAATCACAATATAATTCCAAGCATATGAATAATAAACATCAGTCATTCAACATCATCAAACAACCACTGACGGACCCTCTCTCGGCTGCACACAATAGGCAGAGCTTAATCCATTTTTGAGAACAAATCGCGATCCCAGGAAGGCTTAGACATGTCGGACCACTCTCGAATCATGTCTTAACTTGACACTATGGAGGAAATCATCCTCAACCCCGTAGATCATATCACTCCTTGGGCTCGACCCCTCAGCCGTAAACAGTCTCGTGCGTCAGGTATCAACAAGCCACAAGGAACCTCGGGCTCGGCCCCTATCAAGAACAACTCTTTTGCATCGGGTATCCAAAAGCCAAAAGGAATAAAAAATAAAACTCACACAATCAACAAAAATAACAATACACGCTCAAATAGCCCACAATCGGCTCTCAAACCCCACAACCCATCTATTACAACACAATATTATTCTTTCACGTCTAGATGTCCACCGACGAACCACTAAACAAGCTAAGGATTAAAATCCTAACCCATCTATTCTAAAGCATTAAAAACATCCCAAGTGGCCCTTTTCATGGTGATATCACATTTTCATGGTTCTACCCCACCCAGCTAGGGTTACAAGTCATGCCTCATGTGTGCTCATATGGGGTATGTCGGTCCAGAGAATCTCCCACTGTTCTTCATGATTTATGCATATTTAGGATTATGTATATGGGATCAAGTCATGTTAAATAATTATCTTCTCTTATGATTATGATTACGATTATATTACAAACGTTTTTGAAAACCTTGGGCCATATGTTATGGTACCATATTTATGATATGAGCATGATGTCCCACTCATATGATCATTTATGAGATTGTATATATTTTAAATTTCCTTTTTACTTATCTTGCGTACTCAATACATTTCAAGTACTGATCGCATACTGCCTATGTTGTATCATTTTATGATACAGGCCCCAATTCTCAGGTTCACCCTCACCCGTAGATTGTCTTTGAGCTGCTCTTAGCGTACTTTGTGATTCCTCATGTTCTAAGGGCTATATGTTTAGACTCTATGTTTTTCCTTCAGTTTCTGATTGTTGGGTTAGATGGGTAGTTGTCCCATTAACCCGACTTTCATGATTAGAGGCTTTTCAAACTATACGTTATATTCAGCCATTATGTATGGATCATGTATTGTCCTTTCTTTGTGGTTATGGAATGTTTACATTTTCTTATGTTAAGTATTCCGCTTAGGTAACTGAATTAGATGTATGCTTATGACATGGGTCGACTTGGGGTCTCTTGCGGATCCTTGTCCCGTTTTTATGATCTGGGTCTATTCCAGGTCATGAAAAACTTCGATATTAGATCCAGGTTTTAAGGGTCCTAGGATTTCTAAAAGATGCATTAAGAAGAGTCTTTTTCATGGGTGTGAAGTGTGCCACACATATGAGGAAGAGGATACTAGACGTTTAGGAAATTTTCCCTTCTTCCATGATCTATGTCGTGCGATGAAAGTCCTCTACCCTTCTAACTCGTGCTATTCACATTTGCAGCATCATGCCTCCACTACGAGTGAACACCAGAAGAAATGGTAACGGTAATGGTCATGAGGGTACCAGTGGTGAGGTGCATCAGCCAGACCTACCCGTTCACGAGGAACACACACCAGAGCCAGCTGCCCACGCTGAGTTTAGGGTAGCGATTCAGATGCTGGAATAGGCCATGACGGCCTAGGTTAAGAGTCAGACAGTGGTGCATTACCCAAAGAATGGGAATGCTACGGAAACTAGGGTGAGGGATTTCTTGAGAATGAACCCTCCTGACTTCACGGGGTTGAAGTGGACGAGGACCCCCATGATTTCATTGAGGAGATTCTGAAGATAACCTAGGTTATGGGGGTGAACAATAGAGAATGTGCTAACTTGTCCTTCTATCAGCTAAAGGGGGTATCTCACATATGGTTTAAGCAAAGGAGAGATGCCAGGGTAGTGGGTGCAGGCCCGATAGGTTGGGAGAGGTTCCACACAAAATTTATGGATCGGTTCTTCTCTCAGGAGATGAGGGAGCTCAAGGCGGCCGAGTTCGTTAATTTAAAGCAGGGTACCATGTCCATGCTGTAGTATGCATTGGAGTTCACCCGATTATCTAAGTATGCTCCATAGTTGGTGGCGGATCAGAGGGCTTGGGTGAGCCGTTTTATGCATGGGGTGGCGGATTTTCCACTAATATATTGATTTTCCTTGTATTGTATTGCATGACCAACAGATGGAGTTGGTTTACAAGAGCTAGAGGGAGGCTATGAGGGCCAGGACCGACGGTTATGGGGTTTCTCAGGCTAGGTCTAGAGGTGGACTGCGACAGCAGTCTCAGCATAGGTCTATCGCTCCAGATCCATCATCAGGCAACACGCCATCCAAGTTTAGGGGAGATGAGAGGAGCAGGGCTTCAGGCACAAGGAATCAAGGTAGCATGCAGGTAGGGTACACTTTTCCAATTTGTGCGAAGTTCGGCAAGAATCATCAAAGGAGGTGCCTAGTGGGCGCGGGTGCTTGTTTCGGGTATGGCACACCCGAAGATAGAATCAGAGATTTCCCTATAGCCAGTTCTATCGCTCCAGCAGCATGACCCCCTCAGCAGGGTGCCTTCACTAGTTCAGCAGGCGGTCAACACTAAAACAGGTTTTATGCCCTGGTGTCCCCCAGGAGCAGAAGGCTTCGCCAGATGTGGTCACCGATATATTACAAGTCTTCTTTATTGGTGCTTATGCCTAGTTAGATCTAGGAGCTACTTTGTCTTTTGTGACCCCTTATATTGCTAATAGTTTTGGAGTTAGGCCTAAAATTCTATCAAAACCGCTCTCCGTCTCTACTCTAGTCGATGAATCAATTATAGCTAGGCGGGTGTATAGAGGTTGCCCCATCACAGTGTTGCATAAGGTTACCTCCACGTACATAGTAGAGTTGGCTAGGACTGACTTTGACATCATTCTGGGTATGGACTGGTTATTTTCATGTTATGCCTCGATTAATTGTAGGACTCGTGCGGTGGAATTTTGATTTTTGAGTGAGTCAGTTTTGGACTGGAGAGGAAATTCAACTATACCCGCCGGTTGGTTTTTTTCATATCTTAAGGCTAGGAAGATGATTTCTATGAGTTTCATGTATCACCTAGTTAGGGTTAAGGATGTTGAGTCCAAAACCCCGACTATTCAGTCAGTTCCTGTGGTGTGTGAATATCTACAGGTTTTCCCCGATGATTTGCCAGGTGTCCCTCCGGAGAAAAAAATTGATTTTTGTATTGACCTATTACCCGATATGTAGCTTATCGCCATCCCTTCCTACATGATGGCTCCATACGAGCTAAATGAGTTGAAGGATCAGTTGAAGGACTTTCAAAATAAGGTCTTTATTAGACCAGCAAGTCTCCATAAGGTGTATTGGTGTTACTTTTCCGGAAGAAGGATGGTTCCCTTCGTGTGTGTATTGATTACCAGTAATTGAACAAGGTCACCATCAAGAATAGGTACCCCTTACCCAGGATCGATGACTGGTTTTACCAGCTTCAGGGTTCCAGATGTTTCTCAAAAATAGATCTCAGGTCCGGGTATAACCAGCTTAGGGTTCGGAAGAGTGATATTTCAAAAATCACTTTCAGGATTCGGTATGGTCACTACAAATTTGTTGTTATGCCTTTGGACTAAGAAATGCCCTTGCAGCTTTCATGGACTAGATGAATAGGGTATTCAAGCAATATGTATACATGTTCATGATTGTCTTCATCGATGATATACTTATATATTGTCGGAGCGAGAACAAGCATGCCGCTCACGTGAGAGTAGTGCTTCAAACCCTCAAGGATCGTCAGTTGTATGAAAAGTTTAGTAAGTGAGAGTTTTGGTTGTTCTCAGTTGCCTTTTTGGGGAATGTGGTATCGAGTAAGGGCATAAAGGTGGATTCTTAGAAATTTGAGGCGGTGATGAATTGGCCCAGACCTGTTAATCCTTAAGAAATTTTGAGTTTCTTGGGCCTAACAGGTTACTATCGGAGATTTTTTGAGGGATTTTCATCAATTGTAGCACCATTGACCAGGTTGACTCAGAAAAAGGTAAAGTTCCAATAGTCGGAGGCTTGTGAGAAGAGCTTCCAAAAGTTGAAGAATTGACTCACTTCAGCACCAGTATTGACCCTACCTGAGGGTACCGATGTTTTTGTGGTTTGTGATGCTTTGAGAATAAGACTTGGGTGTGTGTTGATGCAACATGGGAAAGTGATAGCGTATGCCTCAAGACAGTTGAAAATCCATGAGAAGAATTACCTGACTCATGATCTTGAGTTAGCCGCAGTGGTGTTCGCCTTGAAATGATGGTGGCATTACTTGTATGGGGTCTACGTGGATGTATTTACGGATCACAAGAACTTGCAATATGTGTTGACACAAAAAGATCTCAATCTTCGGAAAAGCAGTTGGTTGGAGCTACTAAAGGACTACAACATGAGTGTCCTTTACCATCCGAGTAAGGCTAATGTTGTAGCGAACGCGCTTAGTAGGATCTCTATGGAGAGTGTGTCCCATGTGGATGTGGGAAGGAAGGAGTTGGTGAATGATGTCCATCGACTTGCAATATTGGGAGTTAGATTGGTCTACTTGACCGATGGAGGCGTTGTTGGGCAAAACGGATCAGAATCGTCCTTGGTGACGGATGTGAAGGCCAGAAAAGATGATGATCCAATTTTAGTAAAGATGAAGGAGGTCATTGGAAGTAAGAAGTTGGACGTTTTCTCAAGGAGAAGATGGTGTTATACGGTACCAGGGCCATCGATGTGTTCCAGACATAAATGATTTGAGGGACCGAACATTTCATGAGGCACATGGATCCAGGTATCCTATCCATCCGGGTGCCACCAAGATGTATCATGATTTGCGGGAAATATATTGGTGGAACGGCATGAAGAAGTATATTACAGAATTTGTAGCCAAGTGCCCAAACTATCAGCAAGTGAAGGTCGAACATCAAAGGCCGAGAGGCGTACTTCAGGATATTACCATTCCTACTTGGAAGTGGGAAGAGGTTAATACGGATTTCATTATAGGCTTACCTAGTACTCGATGACACTACGATTTTATTTGGGTGGTGGTAGACAAGTTGACCAAGGCTGCACACTTTCTACCGGTCAAAACCACAGATTCAGCCGATGATTATGCCAAGCTGTATATCCGGGAGATGGTGTGATTACATGGAGTTCCCTTTTCTATTATCTCAGACCGAGGTACACAGTTTACCTCTCAGTTTTGGCGATCTTTCCAAAATGGGCTTGCGACTCAGGTTAAACTCAGCACAACATTTCTTCTAAAAATGGATGGTCAAGTAGAGCGAACAATCCAGACTCTCGAGGACATATTGAGAGCTTGTGTGATGGACTTTAAAGGTAGTTGGGATTACCACTTACCCTTGATCGAGTTTTGTTACAATAACACCTATAACTCTAGCATCCAGATTGCACCGTTTGAGGCTCTTTACGGGCGGAGGTGTAGATCGCCCACCAAATGGTTTGAGGATGGCGAAGCAGCTATGATAGGACCTAATTCGGTTCATGAGGCCATGCTGGAAGTTCATATCATAAGGGACAGGCTGAACACCACTCAGAGTCGTCAAAAGTCATATGCGAATGTGAGAAGAAGAGATTTCGAGTTTGAGGTAGACGATTGGGTATTTCTAAAGGTATCCCCCATGAAGGGGGTCATGTGGTTTCGAAAGAAAGGAAAACACAGTCCCCGCTATATTGGTCCATACAAGATCATGAGAAGAGTTGGTAAGGTAGTGTATGAGTTGGACCTGCCCTCAGAGTTATCTTCTTTACATCCCGTGTTTCATGTGTCGCTTTTGAAAATGTTCTTGGGTAATCCAAATCTAGTAGTCTCGGTGGACAGAGTTAGTGTAAAAGATAGCCTCAATTATAGGAAATTCCATTTGCAATCTTAGATCGCCAGGTTTGTTGGCTGAGGAACAATGAAGTAGCCTCGGTGAAGGTGTTGTGGAGAAATCAGCATGTTGAGGGAGCGACTCAGAAGCCGAAGTGTCTTTGATGGCTAAATACCGTCACCTGTTCCCTATCGGCTTAGTTTAAGGTTGAGGTATCAGTTTTTTCCCTAATTCGCTATTGAATTTCAATATTCGGTTCATGTTCACAAGTATGATTTATGTCATGATAGATGTATGTGATGTCTAAATTCAGTTAAGCTATGTAATTCTTTTCGGAGGCAGACGTTCTGTCAATTTTCAATTTAAATGATCAGTATTTGCATATGATGATTGCATATTTCTAAGTTTCAGTAGGTTTCTAACATTCGAGGATGAATTTCCCAAGGGGGAGATATCATTATATGCTGAGAATTCAAATATTTGACTCGAGGCATTGAAATGGGGAAAAACTGAAAATCTAGGTTGCAGGTATAGGACGAGTCGTTGGACAACTCATAAGCAGGGCCCACGAGTTGTCAGGTGACTCATGGGGAGGCCTGGGAGAATGGGAAAAAGATTAAAGAATAAGGGATCCACACGGGCTTGGGAACGACTCATGGTAAGACACCACGAGTCGTTAGGTAATCCGTGGGGAGAAGGTATAAGAGAAATATAAAAGGCGAGGCAGTGTACTTAATGGGAGGAGGCCACGACTCGTCATGTTAGGCAACGAGTCGTGGTGTGAGTCATTGGGTGAATTTTAAACTATTGGCATAAGGAAGGCAGTGCACTTGATGAGTGGTCGTCACGATTCATGGCCACACATAACGACTCGTTTATTCGTCCGTTAGGACCCTAAATGATCAGTAAATAAAGTGTACCCGACGAGCGAGGTGACGAGTCGTGTGGGCATGTAACGAGTCGTCAGGTCACCTGTCTGGGTCCCCTGGCAGTTATTTTCCTGAGAATTAGTAAGGACTTTTTCGTAATTTCCTAGATCAGGCCTAAACTATGACATTTTGATTTATGAATAGGGAAATATAAAGGGGTTAGGTTCAGTTTTCACTAAATTCTTTCATGCATGCAAGGTAGGGGAGTTGGGAGAGTGCTTCAAACTTAGAACTAATCAATTCATTGGAATTTCTTCTTGGGTTATCAAGAGGGGTTAAGAACTAGATATTCCCAGGTATGTAAGGTTCTCAATGGGTGAATTCTTGCACACCCATGCCCTTCCTCTACGATTTTACTAAGATTTCAATAAAAACTCATGGGGTTTTGAATTTGATCTAATTAATATTCTAATGGTTTGATAATGGGCTGTATGATTTTTGAATCTAACAATAATCTATGGGTTTTGATCAACTTTTGTAACGTAAACTAATTATAATATTATTTATTTGGATTTCTATGTATTTAAGCCTAATTATGCGTGCCCCATGATGAATCGAATTATGAACTTCTCTTCAAATGAGGATATTTACGAACCCAACATGATTTACAACTTGAATTATGGATTTATGATATTAACCATCATGGAATTGAGAATTTCAAGCTATATGCATGACTTACAAGTTTGCATGAACTTCATGAATCATGAATTATCTTTTGGCCGACTCACGGGCCTCGTTGCATGGCTGGTTCACGTATGTACAAGTATATTTACGATTATCATGATTTAATTAGCCTATGAATTCATGTATGTTATACTATGAGCACTATATATCTTTTGGGAGTAGTATCGAACACCGAGTAGGTTAGGGGCCTAGGTTCTGCCCCGGATCTCATGAACTGCTTGCCACCGTAGGTATGCTGGGACTTCCTATGGGACTGTCCTTGGCCCATGTTTTCCTTTTCATGGTGATATCACATTTTCATGGTTCTACCCTTGTCAAGGTACGAACACCATCCCGACTAAGGTTACAAGTCGAGCTTCATGTGTGCTCATATAGGATGTGTCGGTTAAGAGAATCTCCCACTGTTCCTTCTGATTTATGCCTTTTTAGGATTATGTATATGGGCTCAAGTCATGTTAAGTAAGGATTTTCTCTTACAATTATGATTACGATTGTATTACTAACGTTTTTGAAAACCTTGAGCCTTCTGTTATGGTACGATATTTATGATATGAGCATGATGTCCCACTCTTAAAATCATTTATGAGTTTTTCTCTATTTTAAATATCCTTTTTACTTACCGTGAATACTCAATACATTCCAAGTACTGACCGCATACTTTCTATGTTGTATCGTTTCATGATACAGGCCCCAGTTCTTAGGCTCACCCTCACCCGTAGATTGTCTTGGAGTTGCTCTCAACGTACTTGGTGAGTCCTCATGTTTCGAGGGCTATATGTTCGGACTCTATGCTTTTCCTTCAGTTTCTGTTTGTTGGGTTAGTTGGGGAGTTTTCCCTTCAACCCGTCTTTCATGATTAGAGGCTTTTCAGACTATATGTTGTATTCAACCGTTATGTATCCAGGATTACGTTCGGGTCGTGACACACCAGTGGCCTAGATTGGCAGTGGCAAGGAAATTTTTGATAGTGGGGATCACAGGTGGTGACCACGAGTCATAGTCAGCCACCACGATTCGTGGGGTCCCTCATTGGATTCCCTGATTGGAAATTGGTAGTGAAAGTCATGCATGTAGGCAATGAATCGTGACCAGTGAGGATAGGTCGTTAGGTCCCTTTTTGGGACCTCCTGGAAGTATTTTCCTGTGAAATTAGTAAGGGGCTTTTCGTAATTCCTCAGTTCCTAAAGCTTAAACTATTTCATTTTAGCATATGAAAGGTGGGTTTTATAGGGAGAAACTATCCTAAAGACTTCATTCATGCAAGCAAGAGAATTGAAGATTGATAGAGAGGTGATAAAAGGGTGATTCAAGGTTTTCTTCTTCAATTTCTTTCAATTCCTTTTAGGGAATTCAAGGGAGAGTATGATTCAGTCTCCATCAGGTATGTAGGGTTATAAATGGATCGTTTCTTCCACACCAATGCCCAATCCCTCTCTAAATATTATTAAATTCTTTGATTGATCTATGGGGTTTTTACCCAAATGCAGGAATTATCTATTTCTAGACATGGGTATGAATTAATTATGATTTTATTATCGAATTGTAAATCATGGGCTAGTTTTATAATGATTTCAATTAAAAAAATTCTAGCCTTATGAATGTTGAAGTCCGTTGATGAGATGATCATGAAAAGTGAGATTTGTGAAGTATATGTGATAAAGATGAGATCTTATGATGAAAAGCATGATTTGAAGCTACCAATATTTATAATTATGTTTTTGATGAGAATTGAGTATTTCTAAGTATGATAAACCTTTGGGAAATGCCCACAGTGTTAAGTTTAAATGATGATTTTCCTTAGCTTACCACATTGTTTGGGAGCGAAGACTCCCAAATTTATATTCAAGCTTGTGGTATTTTTTGAATTAAGTCTTCCTATGCATATCTTACCACATGGTTTTGGAGCAAAGGCTCCCAAGTATGTTTTCAGCTTGTCGTATGTTTTGAACAAAAGCTTCTAATATGCATGATTTTGTATTTGAGATGTATTTGATTATTGATCTTCGTCAATAGACGATGTTGAGCTTCATTATATANGGGTGAAACCGGACTTTTTGGATTTACACTAACATTGGCCAGACATTAATATTTGATTATTGATCTTCGTCAATAGACGATGTTGAGCTTCATTATATACAATGTAGAGCATATTCATGTCTTTTTGGGAGTAGTGTCTAGCACTGAGTAGGCTAAGGGTCGATCACCCTATGCCTCTGAACTACGCGCCAATGTAGGTTGATATTATTATATATTATCAGGGCATCCTTGTGAGCTATCCTCGGCCCTATTGGCCCATAATCTTGACATTGATATCATGGTAGCCTCCTTATCCCTGGAAAGGTTTTGGACGGCTCTTCCAATAGTTGGGACCACATAAGCTCCATCGTGGTATGTCGGTTAAAAAATGAGTCTACCATTGTTCCTCATGATTTCAGATATGCATATTCATTACTTATGAGATTTATGTAAATGCATGTTATAAAGAAGGTTTGACTCAATGTTCATCTTTTACTTATAAATGTCAGAGTTCAACTTTGAGTCAATTTATTCAGTTATGATGTTATCAAGCACGTTATATCATGTTATGAAGAGGTCATGATTTAAGAAAAAATGCATGCAAGTCCTACTCAGTTTTTTGATGTATTTTCTTTAAGTGATTTTACTTACATTAGCGGTTTTACTTACCTTACATACTCGGTACATTCCACGTACTGAACGCATACTTCTATGTTGTATCGTTTCATTATACAGGACCCAACTCTCAGGTTCAACCCTCTCTTAGTCAGCTTATCGGAGTAAGCGTTGCTTTATTGGTGAGTCTTGATATTCCGAGTACTATACTATCTATCTTTTATTTATGTATTTCAGTTTCAACTTGTTGAGTTAGTTGGGGTCTTGTCCCATCAACTCGTCATGATTAGAGGCTATTCAGGAAAATGTATGTATTCAGCTTTGGATTTTACATTCTGATGTTATATTCAAGTTTTACTTCCATTATTATTGTATTGATGGTTATTCAGTTCTTGATGGAGTTAGATGTATTCTTATGACATGGGTAGACTTGGGGTCTCTCGGGGCTCCTTGTGAAATGTTTACGATCCAGGTCTACTCTCAGGTCAGGAAAAACATGGTATCGTGCTCCATATTACCCTCAACTGAGCTATCCCTTACTTGTGAGTGATGAATCATATGACTTCACCCAAATAATCACAACAAGGTAAATGTCAACAACCAAGATGCAAGACTAATTCAAATTAACAATCAACACAAGAATATCAATCGCTAGTCCTTGGCAAAGACGCCATTTTTCATAATTCTCAAATTACACTCTTCAATGTGAAGGAGCGTAAATGGTAAGTGTATCAAAATAAATATCCCTACGGATGTGAGGGTCAAATCCCAAAAAGACTAACAAGTGATATACGCAAGCGTTGTTTGGAAAATTTTAATTAGTTCATACCACTGAAGAGAAACAAAGCAGTATATGTTGTGGGGGAACTTGATGTTAACAAAATGGTATAGATTCTAACTCAGCTAATTTAGAATAGCCAAATAAACAAAGTTGTAGATGATAATGAGATGGACTAGAGGTGTGGTGTAGATGATGTGCTAATTAAACAAGGCTATGCAAGATCATCTAATCATTGCAAATTTTTTAAATAACTTTGGAAAGGTGGGCATTCTATGCTTTTCAACCTCATGAATGCCTCTATTTAAAGTTCTTTCGAACCAATAGACTCAACTAAATCAGCCCAATCAAGTTTGGATTAATAGATTCACTGTCTCTAGCTATTAGCTATTAATTAGGAGTGTGAATATGGGTTTTGACTATGTCTATCCCAACTCCACAATATCACATCCATTTCCCCCATCAAATTCTCNTTGTTGTATATTGTGACGCTTCGAGAGTCGGAATGGGATGTGTGAATATGGGTTTTGACTATGTCTATCCCAACTCCACAATATCACATCCATTTCCCCCATCAAATTCTCTCCTATTACTCAATTTTTCTCTTTCAAGTAAAAATCATGTAAGAAAAGTAGACCCACATTTGCAACTATATATCAAAAATTATAAATTATAGAGAACTTAATAGATTTACTCTAATTAAGCAATATTGAGATGAATCTAGCAATACCCAATCTAATTAAGCACTCATGACCACACACCTCTAGTTGATGATTTAGTTATTCATGGTTAAGAAGCTAAAGAGAATATTCAATAATAAACTCATTGATTTCATTAATTAGAGCAGCAAAACAAAATTCAAAAATATGTCTGCAACAATGGTGGTACCTTGCTAAGGAAGAAGATGAAGAAAAGAAAAACAATATTCAACAATTTCCACCAATAGAATTCTCCTTTCTTCCTCAGCAAAAGAAATGTTTAAAAAGCTAAAGTTAAGATCTGATATGTACAGAGCATTTTCTTCTATAATATATATAATGATAGGGAAACCAACCTCCACTTTTTCAGTGATGGACGCAATTGCCCCTGCTCAAGCATTTTTGCACTTGCTAAGTACCGGCAGTTCACAAGTTACATTCCACAAACCATTTTTTGGCATCTCCTGCTCCTTCAGTGATTTCTAGTACCATTCGGCGGGACCTTCGGTGATTCGCCGACCTCCAACTGCGCTATGCCGATTTCTTTCATCCGTGATCCATCAGGCTTAGGCACCTATATGAGAGTAAACCAGTGAGTCACCGATTGATGTCCGCGACTGCCGGTTGCTTTAGTTCCTCAAGTAGTGGCCATATGCGCTTGGCCAGCATTTCATCGATGTTCTTCGGTGGAGCCTCGTTTTTCACCTGTTTTCTTCTTCTTACTCTACTTCTTGCTCTTTTTTTTCAACACAGATGTCTACACATAAAAAGGTAAAATGGGCATAAATTCATCTAAATGACTTGAAAACTATTCTAAATCTCATACTTAAGATCCTAATGAGTTGTTTAATTACCAACTCATTATATATCCAGGCATCTTCTCCAATACCTCGACAAAGGGTATGTTTACAGATAATTGTTCAAGTATAGACAGAAATTTCTAAAACTTGCCATCTTCTGCCTTCTTCTTTATTCATTGAGGGAACGGTGGTGGTGGTCGTGGGATACACTTATATATTTGTGTGGCCCTTGTTTCTTACCCTATTAAGCTTTACGCTCTTTTTCAACAAGTGGAGCCTCAGTCAACTTAGCCTTTTCCTTAAGATCTTTCTCAGCAACCTCTTCATTATATTCAATTATGATCTCATTCTTCCTTTCCATTTCAACTACAACTGGAAGAGGGGGATCAATTGTGATCTTTCCACCCCTAGTCATCACAGCCATGCAGTGACTATCTTTCTTTGGATTTTGGACTGTGTTGATCAGCAGTGTTCCCTTTTTCCTAGGGTTTAGGGATGTCACCAATTGACCCAACTGCTACTCCATTTTCTTGAAGGTCGTGGAATTTTACTCAACTCTCTAGCCATGCCAGTTATATCTCCAACAATGTCTTTTAGCTACTCCTTCTAGATCTCACCTTCTTGAGCATCACCGCCATCATTCTCTCCAATTTTGACTATCCGGCCTCCCCTTCACGTGCATTAGGAGGCACATACAATCCTTCTCGATCATTGCGGTAACCATCATTCCATTTCCATTCTCCTTGTAGCTCACGACTTTGGCTTCAGTCTCTCTACCCATTTTGGTTGTAGTTGTCTTGCTATTGGTTCCAAACTTGAGTTTCAAAGCCTTTGCGCCATGTGTCCTATCTAGACCCTTGGGTGTTAGCCCAGAAACCTGCCACTTGCTTATTCGAGATATTTGTCTCCTCAAAATATGAATGCTCCGGCCCTAGTTCCTATCCCTGTGTCCCCTCTACATTAACGTTTCTTGCCCTGACGCTCATGATGAGCTTCATAAGCAGGTCCAATGATGTACACATGTGGGAAAATTCCTGATAACATTCCTCCTCCTTCTTTCATTGGTCTGTAGTCATACAAATAACATATGTACCAACAGCTGCTTCCACTTACCCGAGGGTGTGCCAGGACCAGTTAGTTTTTGTCACTCTATCAAGAATAGTGGTAGTTTGTTCCTACGTGTGATTCATCAGTGCTCCTCCCGCCACAGTATCTTCCACATCATTTGTACTATAGTTCAATGACCTATAAAAAATCTTCAACAAACTATCATCAGGTATTTTATGGTTTGGGCACTTGGTCAACTTCTTCTTAAATCTCAACCAGGTTTCATGAAGTGCCTCCATTTTCAGTTGTCGGAAATTGTAGATCTCATCCTTATGTTTTAGCATCCTGGAGGGTGGGAAGAATCTCTCTAGAAAAGCTTGATAGAGCTCCCTCCAGTTGGTAATAGAGTCATTGGGTAACTCCGATAACCATAAAGTGCCCTCCCTAAACAGAGATAATGGAAAGAGTCTCAGCCTTATTGCATCCTGACTTTGCCCGTGCAACCGACATTCCTAGCATATTTTAACGAACTTAATTAGGTGCAGGTTGGCAGCATTAGTTGCATGACCGCTAAACACCCCTTTCATATTCAACAATTGTATCAAGGTGCTGGTGATGTCACACTTTGCCCAGAAGGCAAAGGTAGTGGTACGAAAGCTTTAGTTGACCCAACATTATCAATATTCAGTTCATCCTCATTAAAGAATTGAGGGGAATATATCTAGACTCTGTTGCCCCTTCCATCGTAACCAGCATTTATAACTTCATCCTGAGAATCATCAGCTTCCTGAAGTGCAGCTTGCCGAACTAGCTTGGCTTGCCTAGCTTCTTCAGCAAGATGGGCATCTCCTTGCTCTTGATTTTCCATTCTTCGCAGCGTTTTTTCCATTTAAATATCTAAAGGAATTAGGGGATCTCCTCTCTATCGAGTACTTGGCATTCACCAAAAGACAACCTGTGGGTGTCAAAAACAAAAGGAAAACGTAAATGAGAAAATAACAATAAAAAGTTAAACACAACCAATTTATCTAATCCTAGATGTATTCCTTGGCAACAACGCCACTTTTTGATAACACTCAAACTCACACTTCTTACAAAGTATGAAGTGGACGTTGTCAATAAAACCCAACAAAGAGGTTGGGGTCTAACACACAGGGAATATGGTAAGAACTACACCAATGCCGATATTTAAGCTTGTTGGTATGTTATCTCCAAATTAGGGGATTTATAGAAAAATAATTGTAAACCAAGTGTGAAAATCAGTTGTTGTTTATCAATATTTGAAATTAAATAGGGTTAAGTGTCCCCCATGGATTCATCACTACTTTGGGTGTACACTCGGGATCGATCCCAATGCTCTTTTATAGAACTGATATCAAGGGTTCATCCAAACGAATGGTACGTCCCTATTGGATGACTATACTCAATCATCGGATTAGGTCTCATGAAATATTTCAAGTTAACTTCTATCAATTCATTCCAAATTAATTATCTTGCGACCACAACTCAAGTTATACAATGATCATAAAAGTCAAGGCTTTGTTGTAATTCACTTTTGGTAATCTCTACTTTTCTACGTTCAAGCAAGTAAAGAATTTAGGCAAGCCTTAACGTTGCGCTTCATTAAGAAATGTTCAAGATGAAGAGAATACAATACAACCGTTTAGCATTGGTTTCGAATCACTTTGTGCTACCTTAGTTCGTTAATCCCCCATGGTTCCCACAACCCTAGTTGTGGAGGTTTTAGTCTCTCATGATTGTAAGATTATAATCAGTATTCATAGACAAACATATAATTGAATACTTACAATGATGATTGAAAGAAAAACTTCTTTGGTTATTGCAAGAAAAGATGTTGAACAAAATTCAAGAACAATAGAGAATATCCAAGTTATGATCTCAAGAATTGATTCAAAATATTGTCAATAACTAATTACAAAGTTGATAATAATTGACCTCCTAATTTAATAGGGAAATAACCAAATCTAGCGCCGAAACATCCTTCGATTCCTCATACGACCTGTAACAGGATTATACAGGTTGTGCCTTGTCTTGTACATCCTTTTGCGTCTGCAGCATTTTCTAAGCATAGGCATCTGGTATAACTCATAATATGACCCCACGAGTCATCAATTAAGTAGTGGTTTGGCTCTGAGAACTTTGGAATCTTCTGAAGATTTCTACAAGTGTGTTGGTACACCTCGTACCTTGGTCCTACGGCTCGTAACAGATTGTCTTACCATGTGATCTGCTAAATCCCAAAAATCATGAAATCTTTCCACCACTCCTGGTATGAGTAATAGGTAGATGCCATCCATATTAGGAGACTTCAATTGTGTATTTCTCAGAAGTTTTCTACGACTCAAGTTACAACTCATACCAGGATTGTATGGCCCGTACTAAGAGTCGTACTTTGCCATTTCCTTTTACCAATCTTCTGAGCTTTTCCACGAGTCTTAGTATGGCTTGTACAATCTTGATACGACTCGTACTAAGATTAGTACTTGGTCTTTTTTCTGCACTTTTTTGCAACTTTTGCACATTTTCACTCCAACACCTATTTTCCTAAAAACAAAGTAAAAAGTAACTCATATCCGTATAAACATACCTAAGTCTCTTCTATTTTCCTAGTTTTGAGCTTCAAAAGTGCAATAAACCCAAAGAACATCAATGACCAAACAAAACATAAAGCTTTTGAAAGAAAGGAGCATACCAACTCTGTGCTGGATTTGGGCTCCTACTGTGTCGGTCGATTTGAGCTCATGTTTGCACATGCAACATGATTGTAGGGGTCTCAAACATCAATATAAGGAAATGCACTAGTATGTAAGTCTAAAAGTTGTAAATAAAGTAATGCCAAAGATAAACTGAACAAAAAAAGGGAATAGCAACAACCTAACACTCCGGAACATGTCAACATAACAATGGCAAATAATAGCAGAACATAACTCAAAAGATAGGGTAGAGAAAGATACTCTATAACTTTATAACTTGCTACCCTATATGCAGACTTTTTGTATGAATATAACATAACTAACTTATATGCTAGCACTTCCAATACTTGGATCGGAGTTTATGAGATTGACTCGGTGGCTACCTAATACTTGGACCAGAATTTATGTATGGTTGCCTAATACTCAGAAGAGGACTTTAAGAATTGCCTGATACTTTGAGTAGGACATTATAAGTTGACTTTATACATGAACTAGGATCTTCATACATATTCCTTCACACATTCATCCATTTGATACACAGACCAGAGAGGATGAGCGGCATCGCACTCGCGGCATCGCATAATTAGCCATCTGATACTTGAACTAGAGAATGGATGTGATAATTAATGCAATAATTCCAATGAGCAAATT
>JACEIK010000815.1:166604-203096 GCA_018107945.1 Datura stramonium
ATAGCATACCCTTCGCACCCTCTGTTTCTCTTCGTTCTCTATGGAAATTATAAGAATTTTCTAAAAAAAATGAAGTGGAGGGGTTTATATACTTGGGCCTACACAGGGCCTTCCGTGGCACGGCGCCATCGCGGAGGCCCTTCTTCCGTGACACGACGCCAATTCGGAGGGGTTTTGCCCCGGGTCCTCCCGTGATGGTTCAACGTGTCACTTATCCGGTCTTTCCCTGGGCCTTTTCCTAGCATGTACGGCATTCAAAACTCTTAACCAACTTGAGAATAGGCCATCTACATGTCGAGAATTTACAGGGTGTAACATCAGGTAGGCGAATTTCACCTGCTACATTGAGTATCATGGGGTCATACTCATGAACCATATGCCTGTCCACCGAACCTTCTCCTCTAGTGAGTGCTGGGTCATATCAAATTCAACCTAGTAGGCACCAACCACAATTGTAAAGTCAAACCAATTAAGATGTAAGATCAATTCAAAATAATAACAACTATAGTCAGTCAAACCAGACTCTCTTGCAACGACACCAATATTGATAATGTCCAAAGCCCACTCTTCTTTACAAAGGATCATAAACGGTCATTGTTCAAAACAAATAACTCGACGCGTTTCGGGGTCGAATCCCACAAGGAATATCAGGTGATCACACAATTATCATCTATTAAATTGAACTAATTCTTATCAATGTTGCTAGACAAATAAGAGAAAGTTGGGGGAATTACGATTTATAAAATAAAATATGGGTTTGCACCCTAAAAACAAGGACAAAGTATAGAAAAGACCAATGGAGAGACTACTAGGGGTGTGAATTTGATAATGTCTTCAATGGGTTAAAATTCTTAATTGCTCCTATCTTTACTTAACAGTATGATTAGTCGCGGATTAGGTGACATCTTAAGTTTCTCAATCAATTTGTTGTCTTATACTTCAGGTTTTGTCAAATCCTAAGGTTCTTCTTCACAACAACCACATCAACTTGGTTATGGATTTACTATTTCTAGCTCCAATCCTCAATGGATCTGTAATAATAGGTTTTGGTTATGTCTAGCCTAATCCCATATAATTACCACCCAAATACCCATTAGTGTTTCCTGACCTATACCTTCATTTCCTTTTTCAAGCTAAATTAATATAAGAAAATGCAACCTGCATTTGCAACTATGAGTTTTCAACTAAAATTTAGAGAAAACACTAAAATCATACTAATTGAGTAAATCTAAGCTCAAATACCCAATACACAATCCAAATCAACCCCAATCATTTACACACCCCAGCAAAGAATTTAGATACTCATGTAAGTAAAGTAATACATTGCATTAAACAACAATTAAATATCTATTCACAAACATGAGTAATAGAAATTCAAGAAATGTTTCAACTCCCATGGAGTTTTCTACCTTCTCAATGAAAAAGATGACTCTTTTTCTTTCTACTTCTCTCTACTTTCAATACAATACAAAAGAAATATAATAATCAATCCTTTCTAGAATGGAATATTTAGTTCTTTTATGAGAGGTGCAAAAAAAGGGTACAGACTATCTCCTCTTTCTCTCTACTTGACATTTTTACCTCTGGCTAATGAGTTTAACTTGCGATTCACCAGCAGTTCGCCAGTGCAGGTCCGTAAAACGGCCGTCAATTCTAACCGAAGGATAGTGAGATTCTGGGCACTTCGGTGCTGGCATCAGCGGGTCACCGGTGCTGATCCTGGGACTGCCGATTGGTCATAGCTGATTGCAGTTATCTCTTTAGTTCTTTGGCATTGGTAGTGGACGTTCACCGATGCTAATCTGCGGTTCGCCGGTCTCTACCCTTCCTCCACACAATAGGCAGCTATGCTCAATCTGGCGTTTCACTGATTGTCCTCTAGTGGAGCGTCCGTCGTCAACTCTATTTTCCTTTTTTTTATTCAATTTCATGATTTCTCCATTCAAGTTAAGTACTATAAAGATATAGGAGAAAAGGCATAATATCTACCTAATTGACTTGAAAACTAAGAAAAAACTCATGTTTAAGATCCTAGTGAGTTGGTAAATCACCAAATCATCATACAAATGCAGAAGTCAAAATGGGAAACTTCACGAGACCGGCAAAGCAACTGCATCTCGCGGATGGACAACTGCGAAATACAAGAGACTCGTAAGTGGGTCCGTGCTAAAGAGGATAAAGTTTTCCAGGTCTGGCACAAGATTAATTTGGAAACTTCTCTGGGCTAACTAGGAATCCATGTAGCATAAAGAAGAGTAGACTTTTCTATTTTGTACACACCCTTATCTTAGAAGAAAAGAACTTTTTGAATATCAATTTCTATAGAGAGAGAAGTGAGACTTAGTCTTTTTCTTCATCAATTTGTAGGGTAAGAATTCACCATTGAAGCATACTTGGAAGCTTAAATTTACTACACATTGATGAATGTTAGTTAATTTCTTGTTGATTTAATTCTCATTTTTACATTCATGAGTGGCTAATTTGATTTCTAGGGTTTTGTGCTTGATGTGGGTTTACATTTAATTGGGTGTTATTGATTTAGTGTTAGAATCACTTATTATGCATAAGTCTAATACTTTCTCTAAGTTTTAATTAAAACATTTATGGTTGCAAACATACATCGTTATTACTTATCTTGCTTTTGGTTGAAAAAGTGAAGAAGGAAATGGTTGAGAAAGCATTAGTGGGGATTTGAGTTTTGTTAGTGTGGGGTTGGGCTATAAATAGCCAAAACCCTTTTTCGTAACTCAATTCAAGGATTAAGGTTAGAAATAGCTTAATTCTTCTCCAAGCTAATATGGGTAACTTGTTATGTGAGCTTTGAGTTGAAAGAACTCAAGTATAATCTACCCAAGTGGTCAAAAAATATCGGGTATAAACTTTTCCATGGTTATTCATTTTAGTAGTTGATTATTATGACATTGATTAACCTCAATCCTATCAAGGCCCTATCAATAACACATCTCTATTATTTTCTCTCATTGTTGCTTCAACTCACATTATCCTATTTTGATATTTCTTTAGAATCATTCAGTGATCTTATTTTCCCCCAAACATATAATTTATGAATTGTAATGAAAGGATGCTATTTAGTTTAGATTTATATAAAACTTTGGTAACGATCTCTCCTTAATCCCTATGGATTCGACCCCGACTCATATAGTTGGGTAAATTATATTGCAGTCGATTATGTACACTCTCTCCTTACGAGGAGTGGGTTTGGACGTTATCAATTTTGGCAATATTTTCGGGGAATAGGCATTGCGAGCCTAGAATTTTTTATTGATTGAACTGTTTAAACATCCGGTGTGAATTTAAATTTTTTTGTCATTTTTGCTGCTTGTTTAGGTTGAATTTCATGAGTCAAGAATCGTAAGGATGACGAGCAAATGTGCCTAATGTAGTCGGTGCCATTCAGCTACCACTTACTATAGGGAATGCTTTATTTCTTATGACAAGCAGTATGCTACATTTTTTACAAATGAAGGGGCTGTTTGGAGGGCAACCAAGTGAACACTCCAATAGACACATCCTCAACATCCTTCGAATCTACCAGCCCTTTAATATCACCAACAATAGCAAAAAGTCAATTTGGCTAAGGCTTTTCCAATTCTCATTAATGAGAGAAGCCACTGTTTGTTTGGAGGAGCTTCTCCCAGGGTCAATCACGTCTTGGCAGGGGTTGTTGAATGCTTTCTTGGATAGATTCTTCCCTCATTCAAGGATGCTTTAATTGAGGGACGAAATCACCAGTTTTAGACAACTCCCAAGAGAGCCCCTGCATGAATTTTGGCTCTGCTTAAAAAAGGAAGTTGCAATATGCCCCAATCATGGGTTGCCTGATGGAGTTCTACTCCAAAGCTTGTATCATTCCCTTGACTCGATAAAAAAGTCAGTGGCCAACAACCTTGCTAGTGGGTCCCTAATAGACCAAACATATAGATTGGCCAAAGCTATCCTAGATCATATCACCAAGATGAACAGATCATGGAACACGAGGGACACTAAGGTGCACTTAATTTGTGCCATTCCCAGCCTTGTGACTGTGATGAGAAAATGTGATGAAGAAAGGGATGAAACCTTAGCATAAATAATGAACCATCTTGAGTTACTGACCAAGCATGTGATGGGGATTGGAGCCAAGAGTGTAAACGTAGTGGGAACCAAAAGCAACAATGAATATAAAAGAGATGTTTCACCTCATATGTATGGAGAAGAATGCCAATATAGCTGCTCAAGTGGGGGGTTTTCATCAGGGATATCGTGGTGCCAACCAAGGCCCTTGGATCCTCATGATGAAAATCAAGGTTGGTGGAATTGAGATAATCAAGGCTAGAATGATAGGAATGAGAGATGGGGAAATAGGAAACCAAATTGTGAAGGGGAGTGATAACATAACAATTCAAATCCATATGTTCCCCCTGCCAAGGTTGAGGCAACCCAAATGCAACCCGGAGTAAATAGAGGAGATGTTCGCAAGAGTTTTGAAGAAGGTTGACTCCATTGATAGTGCGGTGATGAAGCTTAAAGGGAAGTGTCTAACCTCGCCCAAATTGTGAGTTCTTATTCTACTTCCATTAAGTATTTTGAAGCTCAAATAAACCATTTCATCCCAAATGAACACCCGAATGAAAGAAACACTCCCAAGTGATACCATAGAAAACCTGAAGAACAATAACCATTGCATGGAGATTGACATTAGGAATGGAAAATTTGTGGCCGATATGGGTGTGAAGGCCATGAAAGTTTTTGATCCACAAAAAATGGAGTAAGTGATATGGTTCCAAGAGCACAAATATGTATTGATAATGAAAAAGAACAAGAAGAGGAAGGTGTTGATGATCCTCAATAGAATGTTGATGTTAAGAAAAAGGGTTAGGTACCTCTTAATGCAAAAGGCCAAGAGCCTAGAATTCCACCTCCTTACCTTCAGCAGTTGGTGAAAAAGAAAGAGGACAACCGCTTTCAGGACTCGGTTTGGTCACTACGAATTTGATGTTATGTCTTTTAGACTAACCAATGCCCCTGAAGCTTTTATTGATCTAATGAACCGAGTGCTCAAGGAATATTTGGACATGTTCGTGATTGTGTTCATTGACGACATCTTGATATACTCACGGAGCGAGGAGGAGCATGCCATTCACCTGATAGTAGTACTTCATACCATCAAGGATCGTCATCTATATGCAAAGTTCAGTAAGTGAGAATTTTCGTTGGACTCGGTGGCATTTTTTGGTCATGTGGCGTCAAGCGAAGGCATAAAGTTAGATTTACGGAAAATTCAAGCGGTGAAGAATTGGCCTACACTGGTTAACCCTTCGGAAATTCGGAGTTTCTTGGGTCAAGCTGCCTACTACCAGAGGTTTGTTTAGGTTTTCTAATCTATTGCGGCACCTTTGACTAAGTTGACTTAGAAAAGATGAAGTTCCAATGGTCGGAAGCTTGTGAGAAAAGCTTCCAAGAGTTGAAGATCCGACTCACTTCAGCACCAGTGTTGACTTTGCCCGAGGGTACTGATGGCTTTGTTGTATATTGTGATTCTTCGAGAGTCGGAATGGGATGTGTGTTGATGCAGCATGGGATGGTTATAGCATATGCCTCGAGATAGCTGAAAGTTCTTGAAATGAATTTCCCGACCCATGATCTTGAGTTGGCCGCGGTGGTGTTTGCATTGAAGATATGGCGGAATTACTTGTATAGGGTCCACATGGATGTATTTACGGATCACAAGAGCTTGCAATATGTGTTCTCACAGAAAGATCTAAATCTTCGGCAAAGGAGGTTGTTGGAGTTATTTAAGGACTATGACATGAGTGTCCTTTACCATCCGGGCAAGGACAACGTGGTTGCGGATGCACCTAGTAGGCTCTCTATGGAGAGTGTGTCACACGTAGATGAGGAAAGAAGGAGTTGGTGAAGGATGTCCACCAACTTGCAAGACTGAGAGTTAGATTGATTGACTCAACTGATGGCGGCGTCATTGTGCAGAACGGGTCAGAATCGTCCTTAGTGGTCGATGTCAAATCTAAGCAAGATGAGGATCCAACTTTGAGGAAGCTGAAGAAAGAAATACAGAGTCAAAAGGTGGGGTTTTCTCCTAAGTGGTAGATGGTGTTCTATGATACTAGGGTCGTCTATGTGTCCCGGACATGATGATTTGAGGGTTTGAATATTACATGAAGCACACGGTACTAGATATTCCATCCATTCAGGATCCACGAAGACTTATTGGGACTTGAGAGAAATCTATTAGTGGGATGGTATGAAGAAGGATATTGCGGAGTTCGTAGCTAAATGTCCAAACTGTCAGCAAGTGAAAGTGGAGCATCAAAGGTCGGGAGGTGTACTTCAGGATATTAGCATTCCCACTTGGAAGTGGGAGGAAATAAATATGGATTTCGTTACCGGCCTAACTCATACTCGTCGACACTATGACTCCATTTAGGTGGTGGTAGACAGGTTAACTAAGGTTGCACACTTCCTACCGATCAAGACCACAGATTCAGCGGATAATTATGCCAAGTTGTATATTCGGGAGTTGGTTCGACTTCATGGAGCGCCCTAGTCTATTATTTCAGACTAAGGTACTAAGTTTACCTCTCAGTTTTGGCTGTCTTTTCAGAAGGGACTTCGGACTCAAGTCAAGCTCAGCACGGCCTTTCATCCGCAAACGGATGGCCATGCCAAGCGAACACTCCAAACTCTTAAGGACATGTTGAGGGAATGTTTTGTGGATTTAAAAGGTAGTTGGGATGATCATTTTCCCTTGATCAAGTTCGCCTATAGTAACAGCTATCACACCAATATCGAAATGGCACCGTTCAAGGCTCTTTACAGGCAAAGGTGTAGATGTCCTATCGAATGGTTTTAGGTTGGTAAGGCAGTTAGGATAGGGCCAGATTCAGTTCACGAGGTGATAGTGAAGGTTCAGTTGGTAAGGGACCGGTTCAAAACTTCTCAGAGTCGTCAGAAATTATATGCTGATGTGAGGAGAAGGGACCTGGAGTTTGATGTGACGATTGGATATTTTTAAAGGTATCTCCCATGAATGGAGTCATGCGGTTTGAAAAAAAAAGGGAAACTCAGTCCCCACTATGTTGGCCCCTACAGGGTTGTGAGAAGAGTTGGTAAGGTGGCGTATGAGTTGGAATTTCCTTTGGAGTTGTCTTCAGTTCATCCCGTGTTTCATGTATCTCTCTTGAAAAAGTGCTTGGGTGATCCAGCTCTAGTAGTCTAAGTAGACAGCGTTGGTGTAAAGGATAGCCTCAGCTATGAAGAAATTCTAGTGAAAATCTCCGATTGCCGGGTCCGTAAGATAAGGAACAAAGAAGTAGCTTCAGTTACAGTATTGTGGAGAAACCAACATGTTGAAGGAGCTATGTGGAAGCCGAAGCGGATATGATGGCTAAATACCAACACCTGTTCCCTACCGGCTCAGTTTCAATTTGAGGTACCAAATTTTCCCTAAGCATCTAATCAGTTTTTCATGTTCGATTCATGCGTACAAGTTTGTTTTATGATATAGTATATGTATGAGATGTCTAAATTTAGTCTAGTTATGTAGTTCTTTTCGGAGGCAGCCATTCCGTCAGTTTTCGATTTAATAATTAGTATTTGCATATGATGATTGCATGTTTCTGCGTTTTCTGTGTGTTTCTAACATTTGAGGACAAATGTTCCCAAGGTGGAGATATTGTTATACCCCGGGGACTCAAGGATCAGACCCGGGAGTCAAGCAGGAAAAATGTAGAAAAATATTGCAGCAGTGCAGGACGAGTCATTAGATGACTGGTGAGGAGACCCCATGAGTCGTCAGGTGGTTCGTCGGAAGGATGGGATGAGATGAGGAGTCGAGGTCCCCACGATGGAGATAATGACTCGTGGTCAGTCCCCATGAGTCGCCATGTCACTCGTGGGGTAAGGTTCCTGTAATTAGAAGGAGCTTCTAGTGTACCTAACGGATGGGACCCCACGAGTTGTGACCTGTCCCAATGAATCGTGAGGTGGGTCGTGAGCAAGCCTATGGACTTTTAAGGGAGAATGAGGCAATGTACTTGACGGGCAATATGATGAGTCATTGCCCGTCCTGACGAGACGTCAAGTCACTTGTTAGGGTCACTTGGCAGTTTGTCTGCAAATCAGTAAGGGCCTTCTCATAATTTCCTAAACTCTTAAGGCCTAAACTATGTTGTTTTAAGGTCGAAATAGGGTCTTTAAGGTGGGTTAAGTCCCTAATGCATACCCTTTCCAATGCAAGAGATTTTAGAGAGGTTTTAGGGTGATTGAAGGTCTTCTCCTTCAAGTTTCCATCAATTTCTTGTGGGTTTTCAAAGAACTTCGAAATCAGTCCATCCCTAGGTATGTAGGGTTTTAGAATGGGAAAATCCTTTCACACCCTTGCCCAAATTTTGATTTAAATCATAAATTCTCCTACTCAAGTTCTATGGGGTTTTACCCAAAAGCATGAAAATGTGATTTCTCTTTATGGGTTGATTTAATTGAGTTTTAATTATGGAATTTTCACTGATGGGCATGTTTTATATTATTTTCTTTAACAATAATTTTTCAATCTTTAAAATCGAAAATGCCCACTTGATGAAGGTTCATGAAAGTTATGATTTATGATTAATATGAAATATTATGAATTTATTAATGACGGAAAAACATGAAATCAAGTTACCCATGTTTATGAGCATATTTTGATAGAATTGAATAAGATTAAGTATTGGGCAATGCCCATATGTTGAAGAATGTTTTATGAATTACGAAGCGAATTACATGAATTATCGATTTACGATGTTGGCCGATGAAGAGGACCTCTGATTCTTGGCTAAGCATGTTTTAAAGGGGATCAATGATAATGAATGTGATATTTTAGCCAATGAATCTTAATGCATGATGTTATTGATTTACGTATAAGCCTATATGCATATTTTTGGGAGCCGTGTCTAGCACCGAGCAGCCCGACATTTAAAGGACTAGGCTAGTGTCTCATAACCATGTGCCGCTGTGGGTTTCTAAAGGTTATGATGTATTGATAATGATGCCCTCAAATGTAATATCACGCCTAGTGCACGACCCTCGCTTGGCAAGGCAGGGTCGGCTCTGCCCACTTGAGCGAGATAGTGGGGCATCATGAAAGACTCTACCATGATGGTGTCGGTTATGATGAGTTCTCCCATTGTTCTGCATGTTTTACGCATTGTTATATTTATGTTATTGGCTCAAGTTACGTTTTGATAATGTTTACTTATGATTATGATTATGAACACTTTATGAATGATTTGAAAGCCTTGAGCCTTATGTTTTCTTACGGAGTTTATGATATATGCATGATGTCCTTCTCCTACATTTACTTATGAGTTTTATTAACTCTTAAATTTCCATTTTACTTACCTTAAATACTCGGTACATTCTACGTATTGAACGCATACCTTCTATGTTGTATCGTTTTATGATACAGGGTCTGGATCTCAGGCTCATCCTCATCCTTAGCTCATCTCAGCTGACATTCTCAGTTTATTGGTGAGTCCTCATGTTTCAAGGGCTGTTTGACAGACTTTTATGTTATCTTATGTTTCAGTATTGTTCGGGTTTGTTGGGGAGGTTGTCCCATCAACCCATCGTATGTAGCATAAAACTCATGTGTACGCTTAGTATTTTTTGGTGTTATGTTATTTTTACATTTCCGCTATGTTTATGGTAAGTATTTCGCTTTATTTAATGAGATTAGATGCATACATGTGCCATGGTCGACTTGTGATCTCTTAGGGTCCCTTGTCCCATGTCTACTATCCAGGTGTACGTTTGGGTCGTGACACTGATGCCTTGTGTGGTAATGATTTTTGAATGAATCTCATGCGTCTCTTCTTGTCTAGAACTTTACCTAAGTGTGACTCTTGGCGAAATCCTAGATTTAGCTTCACTTAGAACGTGATTTTAGGCTTTCATTTGACTAGTCACCTTACCCAAAATGACCTCCGAAAATGCCTTCCCTTGCTAGCCAATATTGAGCCTATGGACTGTGTATTCTTGGAAACCACAATACAAGCCAATGTCCCTTTTTGTAACCTTGTTCTTGCCACCCATCCTCCCTAATTGCTAGTGGTGAATGAATGAGAATAAAGGGCGATTGAAGCCCCAAGACATAAGGAGAGATAAAGAAATCAGTGAGAAAGAGGCAAAAACCCTAAGGTTGGGGATTTACACGAAAAGGGAAATATGCGGAGCCTAAGTTTGAGTTAGAACAAAATTGTGATAAAAAGGAATTATATTATTGGTTGAAAAACCTCAAGGTAGCAAAAGAGAAATGACTAGAGTAATGGTGTTACCTCTTTCTTAGTCAAGGATTAATGTGATAGCCAAATGAGCAACAAGGAAGACCTTTGAGAAATAAAAAATGAAAATGGTTGCAAAAGGAGGAATAAGGTAGAGTGATCTAGAGAGTTGAATGGGGAAGATAAAATTGTTCACATAAAGGCATTAGGGAGGTTATAGTCACTAGATCTAAATAATTATCCTACCATTAACCCTAGCCTTCATCAAGGCCCAGATGTTCTAAATGATTTTGAGTGTAGTTACTCTACATTAGTAACGAATTACACAGAGAGCAATCCTATGGGTAAAGTTGTGTGCATGGAGATTTCTTTTGTGAGAGTGAGTGTGATCAATTTTCTTTCTATAATCCATTATGTGTGCATTGAATTGTGATAAAGAAAAGGGATTCTCTCTTGTAGTGAGTGGCATCACTCCCTTTTGAGGACATACTTGCATTAAGGTAAAGATGTAATTGAGGCATGAGTGTTGTGAGCTCAAAGGTAAACTTGGAATATTCAGTGATTATGAGTTAAGACTCTATGTGTATTTGATTGGATAATCCATGCCCCTATTTTGCAAAATGAAAGCAGTTGTGCATCATACCTCTGAATTGTGGTTGTCTCTTAAAACTTTTCCACATGTTTTGGGGGGAAATTTCTTCTCTTTTTCTATGAGTTGGTGAGCATTTTTTGGCTTGTCATAGATTAAGTGGTCATTGATGCATAAACTCTTGTGGAGTAACATGTCATTCCTTTTTTTCTCAACTAATAAGAATTTCATTCCATGAGCACAAGAAATATTTCAAGTTTTGGGATTTAATGAGTTGGTAATTCACCAATTCATTAGGCTATTAATCATGAGCTTTATCTTAATTTTCAAGTCATTTAGTTGGATTTTATTCCTAGTTTTCCTTTTTCTATGAAGGTATCTAATTTGAAGAGAAGGAGAATGAACTGGTGTAAAAAGGATATAATTTAGGTCAAAATCAATGCTCCACCAGAGGACGCCGGTGAAATGTCGATCAATTGCAGGCATAGTTTATTAATTAGTTTATTATCGGTTGTATCATTTTTCAACATTTCAGTTGGTCATTTCATGTCGTATTAGTCCAGTTATTAGTTTTATCATATTATTCATGTTTTTCTCACTTACTCAATACATTTAAAGTACTAACGCATAGTTTTATGTTGTATCATTTCATGATACAGCCGCAGGTTTTCAGACCCAGCACCGTCAGTCAATTACGTTCGGGTCTCTCTATCGAGAGCAGCAGGGTGAGTCCTCATATTCCGAGGGCATATTTTATTTATTTCAGTTTCTTTATTGTTTTTAGTTAGAATCAAAGTTAGCTGGGGCCTTGTCCCAGCAACTCCTCAATTAGATGACTTTCAAACCAGACTTGATTTAAGATTTTTAGATATTTTAAAATCTCTATGTTTATTCTTTAATTTTTCATAAATGTTATTATATATTATTTTAAATTTCCGTTGTGCATGTTTAATTAGAATACTAGTGAATGATAGATAAGGGGTTGACTTAGGGTCAATTGTTTCTTCAAGTACTGTGTTACGTCCAAGGTATAGGCTCGGGGCGTGACAAACTTGGTATCAGAGCACTAGGTTTAGAGTATCCTTCGAATTTCTTAAAGCCACATCGAGTAGAGTCTTTTCATGGGTGTGAAGCGCGCCACACTTATGATGAGGAGGCTACAAGAAGTCATTAGAAAAAATCACTTTTTTCATATTCCTTATCGTGCGTAGAAGTTCAATTCCAGAAATATCCTTCTAATTTGTGCTCTACTTCATTTCAGTGAACCATGCCTCCTAGACGCGGTAACGGAAGGAGGGCCGGTAATGTCAAAAAACCTGCTCCACCAGACCCGGTTGCTCCCGAAGATAATTCGGTTTCTACCACAGAGTTTAGAGCGGCTATTCAGTTTTTGGGTCAGATCGTGACCAATCAAGTAAATCAGCAGGTTGTGTCGGTGAACACGAATGGGACTGCAGCAACTACAAGGGTGAGAGACTTACCCCATAAGAACCCTCTATTGTTTCAAAGATCTAAATTGGGGGAAGACGCCAAAGAGTTTGTAGATGAGGTCAGGAAGATTACACGCATTATGGGTGTTAGCTCCTTTGAGAACGCTGACCTGGCAGCCTACAAACTTAAAGGGGTAGCCTAGGTTTGGTATGAAGAGTGGAAGGAGTGGCGGCCAGCGGAAGCAGGACCAGTGGAGTGGGAAGAATTCTGCACAGCTTTCCTAGATAGGTTTTCTCCCCGGGAGCTGAGGGAGGCTAAGATGGCAGAGTTTATGAACCTGCAACAAGGCAACCGTACAGTAAAGGAGTATTCATGGGAGTTTACCAGGTTATCAAAGTATGCTCCAGAGATGGTGACCAAGCCAAGGGTTCGCATGCTGATGTTCGTTAATGGAGTATCTAATTTGGTCCTCAAGGTGTGCAGGACCTCGATGTTGATCAAGGACATGGATCTCTCTATCTTGATTGTTTATGCCAAACAGATTGAGGCCGAGAAGTTGAATGATATGGAGTGTAAGAACAAGCGGGAAAGAACTGGTCATTCAGGTTTTGGCCACCAGAGATCTAGCGACGGTAGCCACCCACAACAGCAGCAACAAAAGAGGGTCCCAGCACCTAGCTCAGCCAGCGCCCCAACCATTCGGTCCCGCCAGGATCGGAGGGGTGTCATCTGGCACTCAGTCTCAAGCCGACAGTATAGGGAATAGGTATCCAGCTCTCCCTAAGTGCGGAAAGAATCATCTTGGAGAGTGTCTATATGGCAGAGAGTGTTGTTTTGGATGTGGAAAGCTATGACAACGACTCAAGGAGTGCCCGTCAGCAGGGCGGGGGAGATCACAATCCACTACCTCAGCAGCTCCAGTAGGCCGACTAGCTTAGCAAGCCAACTCATCAGGCGGTAAATGAAAAAATCATTTCAATTCTTTATCTTCTCGTTGGGATCAGGAAAGCTCACCTGACGTAGTTACTGGTATGTTACATCTCTTCCATCTAGATGTATATGCCCTTTTAGATCAAGGAGATACTCTTTCGTTTTTCACTCTGTATATAGCAGTCCAGTTAAACATAAGTCCAGAGGATCTATCAGAATCATTCTCAGTCTCCACCCAAGTTGGCGAGTTAGTTAGAGCCATCTGGGTGTATAGAAACTACCTAGTCTCAGTCCTGAATAAATTCATTCTAGTTGATCTCGTAGAGCAAGGCATGGTCGACTTCAACCTTATTCTCGGACTTGATTGGTTACATTCCTGCTATGCCTCAGTCGATTGTAGAACTAGAGTTGTGAAGTTTAATTTTCTTAATGAACCAGCGTTAGAATGGTCGAGCAGTAGCTCACCGCCTAAGGGTAGGTTTATTTCTTACCTTAAGGCCTAGAAACTCATTTCCAAAGGATCTCTATACCATCTGATTGGGGTCAAGAATTCCAACTCTGAGACCCCGTCTATTCAGTTAGTTCCAGTTGTAGCGAGTTCCAAGATGTGTTTCCTGAGAATCTTCCTAGAGTTCCCCCTGAATGGGAAATAGACTTCGGAATAGATTCCTCCCAGACACTCAACCCATCTCCATCCCTCCTTATAGAATGGCTCCAGCTGAGCATAAGGAGTTGAAGGAGCAGTTAAAGGATCTCCTTGATAAGGGTTTTATCAGACCAAACATCTCTCCCTGGGGTGCTCCAGTGCTATTCGTGCGTACGAAAGACGATACCCTCAGAATTTGCATAGATTACTGTCATCTAAACAAGGTCACGATTTAGAAAAAGTACCCTCTACCTAGAATTGAAGATCTGTTTGACCAACTTCAGGGAGCCAACTCTTTTTCGAAGATAGATCTTAGGTCAGGGTACCATCAGCTAAGGGTTAGGCAGTGTGACATACAGAAAATAACATTCAGAACTCGGTATGGAAGGGGATTGGAACGATAGAAGGGTTAGGGTATAGGGGCATACTCATATAAAAAGTTTCCTAACAAAATCAATTGGGGTGATAGACCAACAAAGCAAAAGCTTTTTTCCTAGCATTGAACCTTACTTCAAAGATTGGAAAGCTTACAACACAGGTAATAGAGCGAAGCCTTAGGCTGATAAACTGATTGAAGGCAGACCTAGAGCATTACTTACGAGGATTTATTAGGATGTCTCAAAGATTAATTCGGTCTTTTCCTCAAAGGCGGATACGATTGAATTAGCTTTGGACTACGAGAGAGCTAGACAGCGGGGATGAAAGGTTTTCGAGGAAGAATCAATGGCCAATGGTTATACAACTGCAATAGCACTTACTGAAAAGACTATTCTATGACTAGTCGCCTACTTAATTACACTTCCGGCATGGCATTAAGCAAGTTCCTTCTTCTGCAAATATGAGATAGACCGACAGCCGATACGGAACTAAGGGACTGTGGGAATAGCGAAAGACCGGATTCAAAGATATAGGCCAATCAAAAGGAAGATGGTGAAATACCACCACAAAGAGAACCTCGCTCACGCCTTAGTCTTATTCGAAAACAAAAGCGGATGGACCTTCCTAAAGAAAAAATCCAATCTGATTTCGGGGGGCATGTAGGCGGAGAAAGGCTAGGAAACTATAAGGTCTCGTAGGAAAAAGACAAAACGTAGGTAGGCTGCCATGCGGAGTGAAGGTAACTATCCAATTCCCCAAGGTCTACTAAACTATGGTGGTAGTGCAGACAAGGTTAATTCACTTTGGGATTGGTAGTCCCGTCTGCTCTAATGTCGGAATAATCATTATAATACGATGATAGCACCTGATTAGCAAGAAATTCCCTGCTCTCCTCTTAGCAATGATCTGTCCAGGGCTACTTTCAAAACAACGGATTCTGTAATAAGACCCTATTCATGGGCATTCTCCGACTTAGAATCGAATTCATACCAGTAATCTACAATCTACCCAACGCCTTAGTTTATGTTTAATAGGCATACCCGACTTCCAGCTAATTGTCAAATAAAGCTATCCGTGCTTAAATTCCTAGCTTGAAAGCATTCTTTGAAGCAAAAATTACGGTAAATCAAGCCTGCGTAGAATACTTGATTTTCCATGTGCAAGACAACAAAAAGTATTACCCCCTAAAGCTCAGCTCATGATGTCGTTTGGGTTAAGGAACTCCCTAGAAGCCATCATGGACTTGATGAATAGGGTCTTCAAACAATACCTGGATATGTTCATCATTGTATTTATCGACGACATTCTGGTGTACTCCAGAAATGAGTAAGAGCATGCCAATCACCTAAGGTTAGCATTACATACACTCAAAGATCACCAATTATTCGCCAAGTTCAGCAAGTGTGAATTCTTGTTGAAGTTTGTGACTATCTTGGGTCATGTGGTCTCAGGTTAGGGGATACAAGTAGATCCTCATATGATAGCAGTAGTGAAGGATTGACCCAGACCTACCTCTCCTACTAAAATCTGGAGTTTCCTGGGCTTAGCAGGTTATTACCGACGGTTTGTGGATGGTTTCTCCTCCATAGTATCTCCTTTGACCTAATTAACCCAGAAGAAGGTGAAATTCCAGTGGTCGGACGAGTGTGAGAAGAGTTTCTAGGAATTGAAGACTCGACTCACTACTGCTCCAATAGTAACCTTGTCGGATGGTTCAGTTGGGTTCGTTGTTTATTGCGACACCTCCAGAGTCGTACTCGATAGCATTTTGATGCAGTGGGGAAAAATGATAGCCTATGCCTCCATACATATCTAGGTTCATGAGAGGAATTATCAAACTCATGACTTGGAGTTGGCAGCAGTGGTATTTGCGTTAAAAATATGGAGACACTACTTGTACGAGGCTCACGTGGATGTGTTCAAAGATCACAAGAGCCTCTAGTATGTGTTCAGCCAGAAGCACCTAAACCTATGTCAGAGACAGTGGTTAGAGATGCTAAAGGATTATGACATAAGTGTGCTGTATCACTCGGGCAAGGCCAATGTGGTGGAAGACGCCCTAAGCAGATGGTATATGGGAAGTGTGGCTCACTTTGAGGAAGACAAGAGGGAGCTAGCGGAAGAAGTTACAGGCTAGCCCAGTTAGGGGTGCAGTTGGTGGATTCAGCTAAAGGTGGCATGGTAATGCAAAGCGGGTCAGATTCATCCTTGGTAGGTGAAGTCAAATCCAGACAGGCTGAGGATCCTGTTTTACATTAACTTAAGGAAGCAGTCAATAGAAAAGAGATAGAAGCTTTTTCCCAAGGGGGAGATGGGGTGCTCCGTTACCAGGCAGGTTGTGTTTACTGGATGTTGGTAAGTTGATACAGTAGATACTGGTCCAGGCACACAGTTCGAGATAATCTATTCATCCTGGTGCTACTAAAATGTACCGCGACTTGCAGGATATTTACTAGTGGAACGACATGAAAAGGGATATCGCTAAATTTGTAGCACAGTGCCCGAACTGCCAGCAAGTCAAGGTAGAACAACAGAGACCCAAAGGCATAACTCAACATATCGGTATACCTACTTGGAAGTGTGAAGAAGTTAATATGGACTTCATTACAGGTCTACCACGTAGGCAGCATGACTCAATCTGGGTGGTAGTAGATCGGATGACTAAGTCAGCTCACTTCCTCCCAATCAAAACCACAGACTCAGCTGAAGACTATGCCAAACTTTATATCCGAGAGTTAGTCAGACTCCATGGTGTGCGTTTATCTATCATTTCAGACAGAGGAACTCAGTTCACTTCACACTTCTGGAAATCCTTTCAAAAGAGACTAGGTACTCAGATCAAGCTCAACACAACTTTCCACCCGCAGACCGATGGGCAAGCTAAGTGGACTATTCAGACTCTAGAAGATATGTTGAGAGCATGTGCGATCGATTTTAAGTAGAATTGGGATGACCATTTTCTTCTTATCGAGTTTTCGTAAAACAAAAACTACCATTCTAGCATCCAGATGGCCCCATTTGAAGCATTGTATGGTAGAAGGTGTAGAACTCCTATAGGGTGGTTTCAAGTTGGTGAAGCTACCTTGATAGGGCTAGACTCGGTTCACAAGGAAATGTAGAAAGTTCAGCTCATCCGAGAAAGGTTGAAAACGGCTCAGATCCACCAGAAATCTTATGCTGATGTGCGGAGAGTTTGAAGTTAATGACTGGGTATACTTGAAAATTTCACCCATGAAAGGGCGATGAGGTTTGTAGCTTAAAATGTGATTTTTTCTTTAAGACCTGCACTAGATGTTAAATTCAGTTCATGTGAATAAATTTTCTTTTTGACTTTGGATGTGTATATTAAAAGCAAATACAATTCAGTTATGTTCTCTGAAATGGAGGTAGTCATTTCGGTAGTTTTGGAGTTAAATGAGTAGTATTTGAAAACTTTGATTGCCATTTTTCTAGTTCCTATGAATTTTCTAACAATCGAGGATGAATTTTTCTAAGGGGTAGATATTATAACACCTCGGAAGCTCAAAATTAATATCCGGGACTTAAACTGTAGAAATTTGGCAGAACGACTCAGTTAACAAGTCATTAGGTCACCCATTAGGGATACCTGACAGTTTTTCCCAGCGAAATTCAAAGGGATATTTAGTAATTTCCTACCCTCCCAAGACTTAAACCACGTTGTTTTAGCTTTAGTTCCAGATGTTTTGGTGGGAGTAATGGGTCCTTTTCCTCATTCCCTACTCAGACTTCCAACAAAAATAACGCATAGTTCTTCTCAGAGATGTTCAGGGCATCAGCTAGTGAAGATTGTTCTTCTTCAATTTTCAAGTAAATTCTATTAGTTTCTCTTCAAGTATGTGGGAATTAAGCAAGGAGATTGTTCTCCCCTTGTGTCCCCCAAAACTCTCTCTCTGTTAAATTTCAGTGCTAACCCTGAACTTACGAAATTGAAAATATTGTTATTTTTCTTGATTAATTCTTGTAGAATCCTATCCCTATGTTAATTGTATTTTCCATTAGCTTGTAATCAAAATTATGCTTGTTCCATCAATTTAGAAATTCAGCCCTAACTTTTGAAAAGTATGAAATTAGAATCCTGCTTAAGCTTTGAATTCTTGAAAATTGTTAGCATCATTCAAAGTTAGGGGCTTCTATGATACATGTACTTGTTAAAAACTCAGTTACTTTTATGATATTCAAATTCAGTAAAAAAGCCTATCTGCTTTGTATTTTCTCAGAATTGTTAGTTCAGCTGCAGTCAATGTACTAGAATACTCAGTGTTAGTCAGAAATGTCACCTGATCAGTGTGACTATAATCTTTTCTCGAGGTGTCAGTGGTGCCTCTCAATTATCAGACTCAGACTCAGATTTCAGTTATTTGGTCCATTAGGTGGTCATGACATTCCAGTTCTAGCTTTGACCAACCCCGGGACCCCAGTTAAGTTATCAGTTTGTCCTCTAGATGGTTACGACGCTTCCAAATAAGCAGTTCTGACCAGTCATAGAACTCAATTTCCAGATCTGATCCTATAAGACGCTCAGGGAACTCTCTAATAGTATCCTTGGGTCAGTATAGACTTGGGCCCCAGTATCAAGCTATCCGCTTTTAAGTAGTAGTAGTAATTAGATTTTCCAGCGGGAGTAGAACTTAGCACCGAAAGGGCCGGGGTTCTAGTGCACCCAGGTTCCAGAACTACATTTCCACCATAGTTTTTATTTACTTAGCCTAACGACCTCCTTTTGACAATGATTTTCACAGTCCATGCCTTATCACCTGACAAGGTATATTGGGTCCCACCGATGGGGTGTGTACATTGGACTCCACGTCTAGCTCACATGGTTACATGTCGGTTATAGCCTCTCCCACTAGTCAGTATAGTTTACTCTCAGATTCTTTAGTCCAGATCAGTTCAGAGCAGTATTTCAAACTTAGTATTTCAGACTTAGGACATGTTATGACCATCAGCCAGGGTCACTTTTGACCATATTAGTTTATTATCAATTGTATCAGTTTTTAGCATTTTAGTTGGTCATTTCATGTCGTATTAGTCCAGTTATTAGTTCTATCATATTATATATGTTTTTGTCACTTAGTACATTCAAAGTACTGACGAATACTTTTGAGTTGTATCGTTTCATGATGCAGCCGCAGGTTCTCAGACCGAGCACCGTTAGTCAATTATGTTTAGGTCTCTCTATAAGCAGCACCAGTGTGAGTCCTAATATTCCGAGGGCACATTTTATTCATTTCATTTTCTTTATTGTTTTCAGTTAGACTCAATGTTAGTTGGGGGCTTGTCCCAGCAACTCCTCAGTTAGATGGCTTTCAGACAAGACTTGATTTCAGATTTTTAGATATTTTAAAATCTCTGTGTTTAGTATTTAATTTTTCATTAATGTTATAATGTATTATTTTAAATTTCCGCAGTGCATGTTTATTCAGAATACTAGTGAATGATAGACCAGGAGTTGACTTGGGATCAATTGTGGCTTCAAGTACAATGGTACATCCAGGGTATAGGCTCGAGGCATGACAATCAGACCCTATCAACTCTACTTCACCAAATTTATACCAGCCAATCAGAGATCCACACTTCAACATATAAAGAGCCTTATATGGAGCCATTTGAGTGCTAGAGTGATAATTGCGGTTATATGAAAATTCTATAAGAGTAAAATGGTTATCCAAATTCACCCTGAAATCAATAACACAAGCCCTTAGCATATCTCAAGGGTTCGAATAGATCGCTCTGCCTCAACATCTGTCCACGAGTGAAAAACATATTGAGGTTCACCTTCGAACCCAATTCTCTCTGTAATGACTTCTAAAATTGAGTGGTGAATGGGGTACCCATATTTTATATGATACTCCATGGAGTGTAGAAACTTCCCTAAGATACTACTTGGAAGGATCCTTGGCTAAATCTGTAGTCTTCATTGCTAAAAAATGAACCGACTTGGTCATTCGATCTATAATCACCCATATAGAGTCAGGTTCTCTATGTGATCTTGGTTGACAGTTGATAAAGTCCATATGGATCATCTTCCACATCCAGTTGGGGAATGGTATATTCTTGGCCACACCACATGGAATTTGGTGTTCAAATTTAACCTGTTGACAATTAGGACACTTAGTAATAAAGTCTGCAATGTCTCTATAACATTCAAATCCACCAGCAGACTTCCCTTAAATCATGTACATCTTTGTTGAACCTGGATAAACGAAATACCTAGAGTTGTGTGCTTTTTTCAATGATTCTATCTTTGAGACCATCTACGTCCAGAATACATAAGCTTCCTTGATACCTCAAGACACAATCTCCCCCTTGTGTAAGAACTAACACCTTCATTTTGTGGATATCTTTACTAAAGTAAGAGGAGATCTCTATCCTACATTTCCTTGACTTCAACTACTAAAGATTATTCAGCCCTATTTTGAAAAAGCACACTAAATTCATTGGAGTATAAAAGATGAATTCCCAAACATGAGACTCTATGCACATCCTTAGCTAGTTCCCTCTTCTCTTCCTCTAAATGGGTTGTACTTTCCATAGAAAACCTACAAAGAGCATCAGTCCTTACATTAGCCTTACCTACACGGTAGAGAATACTCATTTCATAATCTTTGAGAAACTCAAGTCATCTCCTTTGTCTGAAATTAAACTCCTTCTAGCTAAAAGCATACTGCAAGCCCTTGTGGTATGTGAACAGATAAACATGCGCACCATAGAGATAATAGAATAAAATCATTAATGTGAACACTACCACTCCCAACTAGAGGTCATGAGTTGGATAATTCCTCTCAAGCACTTAAATATTTCTAGAAGCATAAACTATAACCTTATTGTCATGACCCGAACATAGGCCTGGATCGAGACATGTGACAAGGAGCCCCGAGAGGCTCCAAGTCGACCCATGGTATGAACATACATCTAACTCAATCAATAAAGGTGGAAAAATTAACATAATAATTATAGCGGAAGTCTAAACATGAACTTAATATCAAAACCAGAATTCACATCATACATGACAAGCTGATTACTACATACAGTCTGAAATCCTCTAACATATCCGATGGGTTGATGGGACAACACCCCCAACTAACCCGACATGTCTAAAACTGAAGAAAGACATAAAAACCACGAATATTGAATGTCCTCAAAAGATGAGGACTCACCAATGCTAGCTAGACAGGTCTGAATGGGAAAGCAGTGACTAAGCATGCTATTGAGAAAGATCCCTCAGACCTATATCATGAGAAGATACAACATAGACTATGTAGTCAGTACGTGGAATGTATCGAGTATGCAAGGTAAATAAAACGGACAGTTAAAACTACCAAAAATTCATAAGAGTAGGAAAACATGATCGTAACTTAAATATCACAATGCAAACGTAAGGCTCAAAGTTTTCAAAACATTCGTAAATCATTCATAATCATAATCATAAGAGAAAAGCTTTATTAAACATGACTTGAGCAAAAGTACATAATCATAACCATACATAAATTATAAGGAACAGTGGGAGGACTCATCATAACCGACACCATCATGGTAGATACTTACATTATGCTCCAACTATCTCACTCAAGTGGGTAGAGTCGTCCCAGGCTTGCCAGGCAAGGGACGTGCAGTATGTGATATCACGAAGAGGGGATCCATTAATATTGGAATATATATATGTGTGTGTGTGTGTGTGTATAAACCTACCCCACATGGCCAACATAAAAGAAACAGAGATACTAAACAACTATACAATTNAAGAGGGGATCCATTAATATTGGAATATATATATGTGTGTGTGTGTGTGTGTATAAACCTACGGTGGAACGTAGTTTTGAGACACCGGCGTAGTCCTTTGAACGCTAGACTACTCGGTACTAGATACTACTCTAAAAAACATGCACATTAGGCTCGTATAGTAACCGTAACATCATTCATGAAATTCATAGCCATATAAATAACGTCATCATTGATCCCCATTTACAAATACATGTTTAGACATGAACAAGGGCCCATGAATTGGCCAAAATTCATAAATCCGTATATCATAAAATCCATGCATACTTGTAAAACATGCATATAATTGATATCTCATAAATCCATGGTAAGTACTTGAGAGAAATCATATCATAAGTTATAAATCATAATGGGTTAATGAACATCAAAATCAAAATGAAATTGTAACTTGAACTTTCATAAAACATTCATAATTGGGCATATTTTGTAGAGATTTAAATCCATAAGTGTATAATTCAAAATAGTCATAAAATCTGGCCATGATTTAATAAACATGAATTTATACATTAGAGGAATTAATAAGAATTCTGATAAAAACCCCATAGAATTATCAATAGAATTTCATGAATTAGAGAAGAATTGGGCATTGATGTGATCAATTTCACCCATTCATAACCCTACATACCTAGGAGAATCTGATTCTACAACTTCTCTGATTGGCCAAGGAAGAATCGAGAAGAACTTGAAAGAAATTGAGCTTGATCACCTCTCTAGACTTCTACTCTCGCATCCATGAATAAGAATAACTTAGAATGAACTTACCCCTCATAAAACTCACTATTCATAACTTAAAATGATGTAGTTTAGGACTTAGGGTCATAGGAGTTACGGATAAGCCCTTACTAAGTTTGCAGAGGAAAACAGACTGCCAGTCCAAATGAGGGACTGGATGAGTCGTTACCTCTGACAACGAGTCATCGCCATAGTCGTCAAGGGAACTACCACAGCTTTACCTGGAGGTCACCATGGGGAACATCAAAAGTCATTGCTAGTGACCATGATTCATAGTCACCACTCGTACTATACGCTACTAGAATACAAAGGGGGGTCACCACGGTTGACACCACGACTCGTGGTGCTTCCCAACGGGTCATTGGGAGGACCCATTAAGTGTACTGTCCCACATTTCCTCTTCCTTTATACATCCTTGATCACGGGTGACCTAACGGCTCATGCGGCTGACCACGACTCGAGGTCACACACGTGGTCATCCCAACTTGAAATTTTCAAAAAAAGCCAAACTTTCTTACCACGAGTCACTTAAGTACTCATGGTCATCCTGACGGGTCACAGGATGACTCGTTCTATTACATGCTATACAAAATCCTATTTTCTCCATTTCAACTCCCAAGTCTAATCTTGGGGCTTTTGGGGAATAAGAATATCTCCACCTTGCGAACATTCATCCTTGAATGCTGGAAAGCCTACAGTAAAGCAGAGAAATGCAATCATCATAATCAAATACTAATCATATAAGCTAAAATCTAACGGAACAACCGCCTTCCAACTTAACTACTTGACCAAACGGAATGTAGTATCGTACATACATTCATAGAACTTAAAAGAAACAGAGGCACATGAACTGAACATGAAACTGAATAGAAGTTTTGGCCAAGACCTGGTACCTCAAGCTGGAACTAAGCCGGTAGGTAATAAATGTGGGTATCTAGCCATCATATCTGCTTCGGTTTCCCACATAGCTCCTTCAACATGTTAATTCCTTTATAAAACTTTAACTGAAGCTACTTCTTTGTTGCTTAGCCTTCGAACCTGACGAACTAGTATTGCAATTAGAACCTCCTCAAAACTAAGATTGCCTTTTACACCTACACTCTCCACTGGAACAACTAGAGTTGATCCCCCAAACACTTCTTTAAGAGCGATACATGAAAAATAGGATGAACAGAAGCTAATTTTGAGGGAAACTTCAATTCATATGCCACCTTGCCAACCCGTCTCACCATCCAGTACGGGCTAACATAACGGGGACTGAGTTCCATTCTTTCGGAACCTCATCACTCCCTTCATGGGAGACACCTTTAGAAACACCAATCGTCAACTTCGAACTCAAGCTCTCTCCTTATCACATCCACATAGGACTTTTGGTGATATTGAGCTATTTTTAACCTATCTCGTATGGGATGATCTTTCTCCATGGCCTCATGGATTGAATCTAGTCCTATCATCGCAGCTTCATCGACTTGAAACCGACCAATATGCGATCTACATCTCTTCCCATAGAGAGCCGCAAACGGAACAATCTAAATGCTGGAATAGTAGTTGTTGTTGTATGCAAACTCAATAAGAGGCAAATAATCATCCCAACTACCCTTGAAGTCAATCACACATGCTCTCGACATGTCCTCGAGAGTCTGAATAGTCCACTCCACTTGGCATCAATTTGCGGATGATATGTTGTACTGAGCTTGACTTGAGTGCCAAGTCCTTTTTGAAACGACCTCTAAAACTGGGAGGTGAACTAAGTACCTCTGTCTGATATGATGGAAAAGTGCGGTCCATGCAACTGAATAGCTCTCAGTGTACATTTTGGCATTATCCTCTGTGAAATTAGTGGTTTTGACCGGTAGATAATAAGAAGCTTTGGTCAACCTATCCATTACCACTCAAATGGAGTAATACTATCGACGAGTGGGAGGAAACCCTGTGATAATGTCCATATTAATCTCCTCCCACTTCCAAGTAGGGATATTGATGTCCTGAAGCACACCTCCTAGTCTCTGATTCTCTGCCATAACTTGCTGACAATTTTGACACTTAGCTATGAATTCTTCGATGTCCTTCTCATGCCATTCCACCAATACAAATCCTATAGGTCATGGTACATCTTGGAGGCACCTGGATGTATCCAATATATGGAACCGTCAGCCTCATGCAACATTCAATTTCTCAAATCATCAATGTTCGGGACACACAAGTGACCCTGATATTGAAGCACACCATCTCTCCCTTTGGAGAAGACGTCTACCTTTTGATTCTGAATGACTTCCTTTAACTTTACCAAAATAGGGTCCTCATCTTGTGTAGCTTTCACATCAGTAACAAAGGATGATTCTGACCCGTTCTAAACTATAACACCTCCATCAATCTAGTCAACCAAACAAACTTCCAACCATGCCAGTCAATGCACATCCTTAACCAGCTCCTTCCTCCCCTCATCTACATGGGACACACTCTCCATATAGAGTCAACTAAGTGCATCTGCTACTACATTGGCCTTACCTAGATGGTAAAGGACACTCATATCATAATCCTTGAGTAGCTCCAACCACTTTCTTGTGCGTAGATTTAGATCCTTTTGGGTAAACACATAATGTAGTCTCTTGTGGTCCCGTAAACACATCTACATGGATCCCATACAAATAGTGTCTCTATATCTTCAAGGAAAATAGAAGCGCCGCCAATTCAAGGTCATGGGTCGGGTAATTCTTTTCATGAACATTCAGCTGTCTGGAAGTGTATGCTATCACTTTATCATGTTGCATCAATACCAACAAAGTCGGATCCTGGACGCATCTCAATAAACCACAAACCCGTTTGTACCCTCAGGTAGCGTTAACACCGTTGCTAAGGTGAGTCGAGTCTTCAACTCTTGGAAGCTCCTCTTACAAGCATCCGACCATTGGAATTTCACTTTCTTTTGAGTTAATTTGGTTAATGGTGTTGCAATAGATGATAATCCCTCAACAAATCTCTGATAGTAACTAGCTAAGCCCAAGAAACTTCTAATGTCTGAATGATTCACCGGTCTAGGCCAATTTTTCACTGCTTTCATCTTCTGAGAGTCCACCTTTATACCCTCGCTTGACACCACATGACCCAAATATGCCACTGAGTTCAACCAAAACTCGAACTTACTGAATTTAAGATACAATTGGCGATCCTTGAGAGTCTGTAATACCACCCTCAAATGAGCGGCATGCTCCTCCTCATTTCGAGAATGTATAAGAATGTCATTGATAAACGTGATCACGAACATATCCAAGCATGGCTTTAACACCTTCTTTGTCAAATTCATAAAAGCTATAGGAGCATTATTTAGTCCAAAAGACATGACTGCAAACTCATAATGATCATACCGAGTCCTGAAGGCTGGCTTCGAGATGTCACTCTCCCGAACCCTAAGCTGATGGTATCCAAATTTGAGATCTATCTTCGAAAAGCACTTGACACCCTGAAGCTGGTCAAACAAATCACCAATTCTGGGGAGTGGATACCTATTTTTGATGATGACCTTGTTCAATTGCCAATAATCAATACACATACAAAGAGAACCATCTTTCTTTTAGACAAATCGAACTAGTGCACCCCATGGGGATTTGCTCGGTCTAATGAATCCCATATATAAAAGGTCTTTCAACTGCTCCTTCAACTCCTTTAGCTCGGTTGGAGCCATTCTGTAAGGAGGAATAGATATAGGCTGCGTATCAAGAAGAAGGTAAATACAAAAATCGATCTCCCGCTCGGGAGGGATTCACGGTAAATCATCTGGGAAGACTTCTTGATACTCACATACTACTGGCACAAACAGGATAGTCGGGGTCTCAGATGATGCATCCTTAATCCTAACTAAATGGTACATGCAACCCTTGGAGATCATCTTCCTGGCCTTAAGGTCGGAAATGAAGCATCCTACAAGTACAGTTGAACTACCCTTCCACTCTAAGGTTGGCACACATGGAAATCGAAACTCTACCACACGGGTTCTACAATTCACTGAGGCATAGCACGCAAACAACCAATCCATGCCGTGGATAACATTGAAGTTGGTCATGGCTAACTCTAATACATCTACTGAGGTGACTTTCTGAAGGACTATGACAAGGTAATTCCTATACACCTGTCGTGCTATAACTGAATTGGCTACTGTAGTAGAGACTAAGAAGGGTTCTGACAAGATTTCTTGACTAAATTCGAAACTACTAGCCACATAAAGCGTCAAAAAAGACAAGCTAGCCCTTGAATCTAACAATGCATATACATTAAGATAGAATACTCCTAACATTCCAATAACAACATCAGTTGAAGTCTCGTACTCCTAGCGGGAGGCAAGGGCATAAAACTAGTTCTGGTGCTAGCCGCCACCTCCATGGGTGGATGCACCCTGCTGGGCTGGGCGTGCTAGTGCTTCTGCTGATTTGGTAGTTTGACCACGGCCTCTACCATTGCCCTGTCTAGCTAAGGGAAACTCTCGGTGCATGTCCCATAACAGATATCCGATCTCAAAAAGAACTCTCCTGTATGACTCTTGCCACATTTCCCACAGGCTGAAAAGGTGTGCTCTGTCTACATGCTCCTCTAGTCCCTCGAACCTGACGCCGTGCTTCTCTAGTCACCCATGGGTCTTCATGGGGCACTAACTGATAATGGTACTGGGCTAGAGATCTTTGGTGGGACTACTGATGGTGCCCACTAAGCCTCGTCTAGGAGAATTTGATGCTATCAGTCCTGGCCCTCTTGGCCTCCCTCTCCCGCTCACTCAGCTATACCGCCTCCATTTGTTGGATGTACAAGACTATGTGAGCAACGTCAATATCATGGATAAACATCACGATCCGACAATCCCTGAGCAAGGAGTATTCTATCCCGTGTATGAACCTGCTCACACGGGCTCTCTGATCCACCACCAACTCAGGTGCATACCTTGACAGATGTGTGAACTCCAAGGCATACTCTTGAACCGTCATCTTTTCTTGCTTATGATTCACTAACTCAGCTGCTTTCAGCTCCTTCATCTCCAAAGGGAAGAGCTGATCAAGAAAAGTGACATGAAACTCATTCCAACTGACAAGGCCTGCTCAAACCACCCTACTATCCTTTCACTATTTGAACCAAATGTGTGCGACCCCCTTTAATTGATGTGAGGCCAAATAGGAACATTCTTACTGATTCACGCCCATAATAATGGTGATCTTCAGAATTTCCTCAATGAAAAATTGTGGATTCTTGTCCACCTTCGATGCAAGGAACTCGGGAGTGTTCATCCTTAGAAAGTCTGTAACCCTCACTGCCGTCACATTCTCATTCTGCAGGACATGCGCTACTGCCTGCTCGTTGACCTGGGTTGTCAAGGCCTACGCTAGCATCTGAATGGCTGCCCTGAATTCAGCATGGGAAACTGGCTCCATTGCATTGTGCTCATGTGCTGGTGAGGCCGATTGGTGCCCGTCTCCATTGCCATCCTCGTGGCCATTTCCATTTCCATTTCTTCTGCCATTAAATCTTTGGGGAATCGTGATTTTTCAAATGCGTTTAGCATAAATTATAAGGATAAAGAGACATTTCACCGCACGACACAGATCATGAAAGAAAGGAACATTTCCTAAATATCTAGTAGCCTCATCGTCATAAGTGTGGGGTGCTTCACACCGATGAAAAAGACTCTACTTAATGCGAATCTCAGACATCCTAGGACACTGCAAAACCTTTTGCTCTAATACAATGTTTTTCACAACCCGAACATAGGCCCGGATTGAGACAAGGGAAAAGGAGCCCCGAAAGACTCCAAGTTGACCGGTGGCATGAACATTCATCTAACTCAATCAACAAAGATGGAAGAATTAACATAATAATTATAGCTAAATTCTAAATATAACATAACATCAAAATCGAAATTCACATCATACATGATAAGCTGATAACTACGTATAGTCTTGAAACCTCTAACATATTCGATTAGTTGATGGGACAACACCCCCAACTAACCTGACAAGTTTGAAACTGAAGAAAAGCATAACAACCACGAATATTGAATGTCTTCGAAAAATGAAGATTCACCGATGCTAGTTTGACAGGTCTGAATGGGAATGCAATTACTAAAGATGCTGCTGAGAAAGATCCCATGGACCTATATCATGAGACGATACAACATAGAGTATGTAGTAAGTACATGGAATGTATCGAGTATGAAAGGTAAATAAAATGGATAGTTAAAAATACATAAAATTTAATAAGAGTAGGACAAAATGATCATAACATAAATATCATAATGCAAACGTAAGGCTCAAGGATTTCAAAAAATTCGTATATGATTCATAATCATAATCAAAAGAGAAAAGCTTTATTAAACATGACTTGAGCCAAAGTATATAATCATAACCATACATAAAAAATGAGTAAAAGTGGGAGGACTCGTCATAACTGACACTATCATGGTAGAGCCTTACATGATGGCCCAACAATCTCACTCAAGTGGGTAGAGTCTTCCAGGCTGACCAGGCAAGGGACGTGCAGTGTATGATATCACGAAGAGGGGATCAATTAATATTGAAATATATATATAAATAAACTTACTTTGGCACGTAGTTCTGAGACACCGGCGTAGTACTTTGAATGCCGGGCTACTCGATTCTATACATTGCTTCGAAAAACATGCACATTAGTCTCGTCTAGTAACCGTAACATCATTCATGAAATTCATGGACAAAATAAATAACATCATCATTGATCCCCACTTAAAAAATATGTTTAGACATGAGCAAGGGCCCATTAATTGGCCAAAAGTCATAAATCCGTAAATCATGAAATCCATGCATACTTGTAAAACATGTATATAATTGATATCTCATAAATCCATGGTATGTACTTGAGAGGAATCATATCATAAGCGATAAATCATAATGGGTTAATGAAAATCAAAATCAAAATGGAATCATAACTTGAACTTTCATAAAACATGAATAATTGGGCGTAGTTTGTAGAGATTTAAATCCATAAGTTTATAATTCGAAAGAGTCATAAAATCTGCCCATGATTTAATAAACATGAATTTATACATGAGAGGGATTAACCTATAGATAGATCACAATGATTTCATAAGAATTAGGATAAAAAGCCCATAGAATTATGAAATAGAATTTCACGCATTAGAGAGGAATTGAGCATGGGTGTGAACAATTTCACCCATTAATAACCCTACATACCTGCGAGAATCGGATTCTACAACTTCTCTGATTGCCCAAGGAAGAACCGAGAAGAACTTTAATGAAATTGAGCTTGATCACCTCTCTAGACTTCTACTCTTGCATCCATGAATAGGAATAACTTAGAATGTACTTACCCCTCTTAAGAATCACTATTTGTATCTTAAATTGACATAGTTTAGGCCTTAGGATCATAGGAATTATGGATAAGTCCTTACTAGATTTGCAGAGGAAAATAGACTGCCAGTCCCAACGAGGGACTAGACGAGTCGTTACCTCTGACCATGAGTCATCACCACAGTCATCAAGTGCACTGCCAAAGCTTTACCTGATACTCACCACGGGGAACATCACGAGTCGTTGCTGGTGATCATGACTCGTGGTCACCACTCATACTCTACACTGCTAGAATACAAAGGAGGTCACCATAGGCGACACCACGACTCGTGGTTCTTTCCAACGAGTCATGGTGAGGACCCATTAAGTGTACTGTCCCATACTTCCTCTTCCTTCCCTGACCACGGGTGACCAAACCGCTCATGGGGCTGACCACGACTCATGGTCACACCCATGGTCACCCCAACTTTAAAATTTCCAACAAGTCAAACCTGCTCACCACGAGTCACTTAACGACTCGTGGTCATCTTGATGGGTCACAAGACGACTCATTCTGTGACCTGGTGCTTAAAATCTTATTTTCTCTATTTAAACTCTCGGGTATAATCTTAGGGCTTTCGTGGTATAACACTTACCACTCAGCGTCAATACACAACCAATGCCCACTCTAGATGTATCACAGTACAACATACAACTATTTTTACCCTCTAGTGTATTCAATACTAGTGTAGTAGTCAAAAATCTTTTCAATTCCTGAAATCTTTTCTCACAAGCCTCAAACTGTTGAAATTTGACCTTCTTTTAAGTCAACTTAGTTAGCGGAGCAACAATAGTTAAAACTCTCTCTACAAACCATCTATAGTAACACAAAACAAACGAAACTTCCTTTGTTGGTTGGCATTGTGGCTATGGGCCAACTCATTGCATCCTCAATCTTCTGAGAGTCTGATGTTGGGAATATTTTTATGCCCATTTGCCATGTTTTTGCCTTTCTTTTACTTTTTTATGAGTTCATAATCCATAGGAAATGCATAAATTCATGTTTTTGTGTGTTTTGAAAGAAAACAAAATATTTTAGTTTTTTTAGTAGAAAACCAAGGAAAAAGGGCCCAAACTAGCCCAAGGTGTTAACATTTGAGAGAGTGAGAAAAAGGACACGGGGTTATAGTTGGCATCGAGCGCTAGGTCCCAAACTTCAGAGAATTATGCACCAAATATGGGGTTATGCCTAGCACCGTGCGCCAAGTCCCAAACATCAGATGATGTTTCATTCAACATCTTAGTGAGAAGAGAGGCGCGGAACCCCGAAGCATTCCAAAGTTAGAAAAATTTCCCAGAATTCTGGTGCTATGGATGGGGCTGGGAGCTAGAGAGGTTCTAGAGCCATGAAATTTTACTAACACGCAGGGGCTATGAGTAGCCTGGTGCACCTAGATGATGCAGAAGTGTTTAAATTTGGCTAAATAGGTTCTATAGATGGGGCTGGGCACCCAGGGCAAAACATCAGAGAAAAGTTGAGCCCAACATAGTGCTATGGATGGGGCGGCACACCAGGCTTTTTCTAGGATAGAATTTGCTGATTTTAAAGCGATGTACTTGAGGGTAGAAGTAGAATTTGAAGGCTCAACAATAAACATAGCCTATAGGTCAATTATGAGCAATCGTTGAATATTTTTACGTTACATATCACATTTTTTTAGGGTTGTAACATAGCGTGGAAGGAGAGAAAAGTTTCTACATAGGTCTCTTCCCTTCTTTGTTTTTCCACTTGTCTTTGAGTGGTTAAGCTCATACTCTATCTTGCATTCCATGGTGGATAGTTGATGTTTGAAAGCTTGATTTATGCTATTTTCGATTCTTCTTTAATTCTTGTTTATATTTACTTGTTATAATTGCTTATTTACTAACTGATTACCTTGTAAGTAAATATGTTGGCCTTTTGGTTGAACTTGGGAAAGGGAACCTATTGGTGAGAGAATAGAAGTTGTTGTTGAGGACGGGCATATACCCTTCAACCTTGTTTAGTTTAAATTCAAGTAGGAATAATCGTGGTTACACATTCCTCCTGCGACCATAGGGATATAGGCGTTAGGTTCATGAGATAGTTCTTGAATGTTCGGGAGAGTGGCAAGGAATGGGATAGTAAATTAAAACTAGCAACCATAGGAAGAATCATTATAGAGTTATCACATCTTAAAATCTCAACATAACACAAAAATGCCATTTTCCTAGATTTCATCATCATCTAAAGTAAAACCAAGTGTGCCACAATCTTTAGTTAATTTCATATTTAATATTTTGGTAGTTTAATTATTTATACTATTCCTCATTTCAATTGTTTGATAAAATAGAGAAATAAAGAGGTAACCTTAAATGATTGAGCTTACAAGTCTCTGAGGGATCGATTTTGGGACTTCAACATTTGATAAGTGTTCTCAGTGTATGCCACAAGAAGTCAAGAACCACTTTTGGCTTCTTTTGATCCTAAAATTGAGGGAACCTTTGAAAGGATTATTATGGAGAATAATGAGCAGACACAGGGCAACTATTAGGAGAGGGTTCCAATATTTAACTTTTCTAGGTAGAATTTTGAGAATGCTTTTAAAGTGATAGTTAAGCCAGCCAACACCGAAAACTTTGAGTTGATGGAAGGAACCGTGCGGTTTGTCCAGTATTAGGGTAAGCCGCACAAGGACCCCCCATAGGCATGTAATGAAAATAATGGAGCTGAATGAGAATTTTCACTACCAAAACGTGTTAGATGAATATGTTATACTAACATTGCTTCTGTTCTCGCTGATTGGTAAAGCCAAAGAGTGGCATCAAATGGAGCCAGTAGGTTCCATCACCACGTGGGATGCTCTTTCCAATAAATTTATCAACAGGTTTTTCTCTTCGAGAAGAACCAAGGAATTGAGGAGGAAGATCTCCAGGTTTGTGTAGAAAGATGGTGAAACCTTAGTTCAGGTGTGGGAATGTTACAAGGGCTATTTTAGAAATTGTCGGAAACACATGCAACCTAAGAAGATAATTGAGCACAACTTTGTAGAGGGTCTGAAGCTCAAGTCAAAGATCTTGCTTGAGCTACTGCATAGGGATAGATCTTGTCCAGGTTCTATGATGAAATAGAGGCTCTTTTGAACCTCATGTCAACGGCGAGTCAAGATTATCAAGACTTAGGTAGAGGATTCGCAACAGCTAAGGTGCCAGGGATGCTCAAGGTAGATGGTGTTGTGGTAATCAAAGAAGACATTATCCAGCTAGTGAATGAGATTAGCAATCTTCCGACCACACCAGTAGGAAGCCAAATATAGCAGGCAGGTTTAGTCTCCAGCACCATCACGTGAAGCATGTGGAGAAGGACATGTATATTCAGGTTTTCCACTAAACACCGAATTTATATATTTTGGGGGACAACAAGGTTGTGGTGGAGGTTTTTGCAGGTAAGAGTTATAACTTGGGGTACAGAAATACAGCCAATCCTTCATGGGGAGAGAATCAAAATTTCCAAAGGCACCAGAATACCTATAAAAGGCCTCAGGGCTAGAAACTGAGTAGTTCTCTTGAGGAGAAAATAAAGAAGTGGATGATTTAGCAAACTCAGGCGGTTAATAAGATTCAAAAGTCCATCCATGAGTTTCAGAGACAAATGAGGCAATTATCCCTCTAACAGACTGCAAGGGGCACTTTCAAGTAACACCGAGAAGAACCCTTATGATAATATGAGTGCAATCTATTTGCATAGTGGTTCAGAGATGTTTGAGGTGATTCCCAAAGACAAGATAGTTGACGATAAGCAGGTTCTGAAGTTCGAGATTTAGGCCGATGAGATAAGCAACTCAAAACCAAAATTTGTAGTAGAAGGAGCACTCAGCCGCCACCATTTCCTAAAGGTTTTTGAAGTAGAAGGAGCACTCCGCCTGCCAAAAATTTCTTAATGTGTTAAAGAAGGTACATGTTAACATACCATTGGTGGAGTTTCTAAAGGAAGTTCTAAAGTATGCAAAGTACCTGAAGAATATTGTTCCTAATAAGAGGAGGTTAATGGAGTTTGAAATTGTGGCTCTCATGGAAGAGTGCAGTTCTTGGGTTCAAAACACAATTCCTAAGAAGCTCAAGGACCCCGGGAGCGTCACCCTTCTAGTGATGATTAGAAATAAGGAAATAGGCTATTCATTGTGTGACTTGGATGCAAGCATTTATTTGATGCCTACATCCTTGTTTTGAACATTGGGTTTAGGTGAACCACATCCTACCGCAGTGACTTTGCAGCTTGGAGACCGATCTCTTGCCTATCCTAATGGAGTGATAGAGGACATCTTGATAAAGGTGGAACCTTTCATCCTACCGATGGACTTAATATTCAAAGATTATGAAGTAGGTACTGCAATTCCCCTCATTTTGGGGAGAGGATATTTAACCATCAGTGTGCTATCACACAAATAAAGTCGGGCAAGAGGTCTATGAGGGTGGATGGTTAGGAGGTAGTTTTTGAAGTGTTTAGAGCAGCAAGGATGACTCTTCACTATGATGACTTCATAGTTAAGCTGGCAGTAGAGCCTAGAGGGTGCAATCAGTTCGTGGAGCAGTGGGTGTTGCATGGGAGTTTGTTCGATAGTTAGTGATGAGTTGGTAATTTACCAACTCATTAAGCTCTTAAACTTGAGTTTTTGTTTCATTCTTGAGTTGATTATTTGGATTTTATGCCCTTTTTGCTTTCATTGCGTGCAGATGGTTAAAAGTGAATAAAAAAGGAAAAAATAAGAAAAAAAGAAAGAAGTGAGGGTGAATCGGTGATTCGCAAACATAAACAAGTGAAACGCCGGCCAAGGGCCGAATCTCACTGCCTCAGAGGAGTAATACCACCAGCGGTTCATGACTTGCCAAGGGTGAGTCGCCGAATGATACTCAAAAGTCTGGAAAATAGCTTGAAGACCCAGTGCTTCACGGATTTAGATCTGCAAAACGCCGCGTGAACCGTCAATGCTCACTAGAATTTAGTGAAGATGCAGAAAAGACACCCGGAGATTCATGGATTGTAACTGGCTAACTGTTGGTGCTTTCGCTGGTTCCAGAACAGTGCTCATAAGGGTATAATCATCCAACATTGAAAAAGAGATGAAAAGTGCCCTACTTTTAAGGGTATAAATAGAGATAAAGTACTTTGTACTCAGATATGCATAGACAAAGATGAGAATAGAGAATTGAAAGAAAAACAAGAAAGCTTACATCACATAATCTTTTCTCTTTTTAGCAGAAGAACATTCTCTTAGCTGAAAGAGGAAGATTTAGATTGACAATTGTAGAAAGTACTATGTTCTATCCCCTTTTGTACTAGTAAGTTTCAGCTATTGTTGAAGATTATTTTGTGAAGTTGATTTATCTACTCTTGCTATTAAATTCAATGATGTTGTTGATGAATGTGTTTTTGAATTTCATAACCATGAGTAGCTAAAATCATTAACCAGAGGTATGTGATGATGAATACTTAATTGGAGTGGGTATTGCTAGAGTTATCTTCATGTTGTTCAATTAAGTGTAAATCTATTAGAGTTTCTTCAACCTATTAATGAAGATCCATTGATTGTGATATTGGTCTATTTATTCTTGCTTGAGAAAGAATAATTATGTATTGGAAGAGAACTAGTAGTGGGCAAGGATAAGATATTGTGAAATTAAGCTAGGAATACCTGAAATTGTTTTCTCAATCCTTATTGGTAACTAATAGATAGGAATAGTGCAGTTGAGAATGCAAATCAAATGGGGTTGAGCGAAGTTGTGGTTAGAGTCTTCATAAAGCTCTAGCAAGAGGTAGTCAATAGGCTAAGAAGTTGAGATTACCCAATTCCCGAGATTATTTACACTTATTGAACTTACAAGATGACCTGGCATGTCCAGATCTAGTTAGTATTTAATCTACACCACACCTCTATTATTTCACACCCTCGTTGACAACTTAGCTGATCTTAATATTTTACTTTACTAAATCAACCAATACAAATTTTTTGAAAATTTCAAATCCCCTAATTTTATTTGTTTTTATATATTAAATCTATGTGGTGGAAACTAATATCAATTTCTCAGTCGACACTTGAAATTATCATTTCCTAGTCCTCGTGGGGTTCGTCCTTGGTGCTCGCCGGCTTATGTTATATCCCGGGAACCCAAGGATCAGAACCAGGAGTCAAAACGGAGAAAAATTGGAAATTTGCATCAGGTTGCAGGATAACTCGTAAGGTGGGTCGTGAGGAGTGACCACGAGTCGTGATGTGACTCATGGTCGGCAGGCTGGGCAAGCTCACACGTTGAGGAGTCTACTGGCCTAACCACAATTCGTGGTCAGACCTCATGACTCGTGAGGTCATCCGTGGTATACATTGGGGG
>JACEIK010000815.1:203338-217302 GCA_018107945.1 Datura stramonium
AATTCTTCCACACCCATGCTCCTACTCTATGATTTTACTTAGAATTTATCAAAAACTCATGGGGTTTTGTATTTGATTTATATAAAATCTAATGATTTAAATTATGGGTTTTGTGATTTTGAAATATTATCATAATCAATGAATTTTGATCATCTTTTTGATATTTAAATTGATTATAATGATATTTATTTTGATTATTTAAACAATTAAGCTTAATTATGCATGCCCCATGATGAATTGATTTATGACCTACTATCCCATCGATGTTCTTACGAGCCCAATATGAATTATCTTTTAAATTAGGAATTCATTGTGTTACCCATTATGATTTTATGAAATTCAAGATATGTACATGATTTACAAGTATGTATGAATCTTAATATTCAAGAATTATATTTTTTGTCGACTCACGGGCCTCATGTCATTGCTAGTTCTTATATGTTCAAGCATATTTACGATTATCATGATTTAACTAGCCCATGAACTCATATATGTATTATTATGAGCACTATATATGTTTTGGGAGTAGTATCGAACATCGAGTAGGTTCGGGGCTCAGGTTAAGCCCCGGATCTCATGAACTGCGTGCCACCGTAGGTATGTCTGGACCCTGTCATGTTGGTCCCTGGCCCATATGGCCCTTTTAATGGTGATATCACACTTTCATTGTTCTACCCTTGGCATGGTACGAACACCCTTCCAACTAGGGTTACAAGTCGGGCTTCATGTGTGCTCATATGGGTATGTCGATTAAGATAATCTCCCACTATTCCTCGTGATTTATGCATGTTATGATTATGTATGTTGGCTCAAGTCATGTTAAGTAAATCACTTCTATTGTGATAATGATTATGTTATGTTAACAATGTTTTGAAAACCTTGAGCCATATGATATGTTATTATGATATACGATACGAGCATGACGTCCTACTCTTATGATCATTTATGAATTTCATATATGTTTTAAATGTCTGTTTCGCTTACCATGCATACTCAGTACATTCCACCTAGTAACCACATACTTTCTATGTTGTATCATATCATGATATAGGTCCCATCTCTCAGGCTCCTCCTCACCCATAGATATATTTGGATTTTCTCTCAGCACTTGGTGAGTCCTCATGTTCCGAGGGCTACCTATTCACACTCTATGTTATTTATTTCACTTTCTTGATGTTGGATTAGTTGGGGAGTTGTCCCATCAATCCGTCTTTCATGTTTAGGGCTATTCAGACTGCACGTTGTATCCCGCCGTACTATACAGGTCTAGTGCTTCTTTTCCCTTATGCTATATTATTATTACGTTCTTTATGTTAAGTCTTGCGCTCATGTGATTGAATTAGATGTATGCTCATGCCATGGGTCGACTTGGGGTCTCTCGGGGCTCCTTGTCCCATGTCTATGATTCGGATGTACGTTTGGGTTGTCACAAACTTGGTATCAGAGCCATTGTTTTGCAGTATCCTAGGAAGTCTAAAAGCCGCGTTGAGTAGAGTCTTTTTCATTGGTGTGAAGCGCGCCACACTTATGACGAAGAGGCTACAAGTTGTTTTAGGAAATGTTCCTTTCTTTCATGATTTATGTCGTGCGATGAACGTCCTTTACTCTTATAATTTACGCAATTCGCATTTGCAGGATCATGCCTCCATGTCGAGTTAATGCCGGAGAAACGGAAATTGTAATGATCATGAGGGTTCCCTAGCAAGCTGCCCACACCGAGTTTAGGGAAGCGATTCAGAGGCTTCCCAGGTCAAGAATAAGACAGTGGAGCATCTCCGTCAGAATGGGAATGCACCAGAAGCTAGGGTGAGGGACTTTTTGAGGATGACCCCTCCGGAGTTCACGGGGTCGAAGGTAGATGAGGACCCACATGACTTTATTGAGGAGATTTTGAAAATCACCCAGGTTATGGGGGTGAACAATGGGGAAATTGATTTGACCTCCTACCACCTAAAGGGGTAGCACATATATGGTTTAAGCAAAGGAGAGTTGCTAAGGCGGTAGGTGCAAGCCCGATAGGCTGGGATGAGTTTCACACCGCATTCATGGATCAATTCGTCCCTCGAGAGATGAGGAACTTCAAGGTGGCTGAATTTGTGAATCTGAAGCAGGGTAACATTTCTTTCCAGGAGTATGCATTGGAATTCACCCGGTTATCGAAATATGCTTCGGAGTTTGAGGTGGAAAAGCGAGCTCGGGTGAGCCATTTTTTGCATGGAGTAGCAGATTACTTGGACAAGGATTGTCAGATTTCCATGATTCACTGGGAAATTGACTTTCCCCATATTGTATTGCATGGGCAGCAGATGGAGTCAGTCTATTGGATGCAGAGAGAGGCCAATAAGGCCAGGACCGACAACTATAGGGTTTCTTAGGCCAGGTCCAGAGGTGGACCACATCAGCAGACCTAGATAGGTCCATTACTCCAACTCCATCATCGGCCAGCACGCCATCTAGGTTCAGGGGAGACCAGAGGAGTAGAGCTACAGGCTCGAGGGATCATGGTAGCATGCAGGTGGAGCGCACTTTTCAAGTTTTCGCGAAGTGTGGCAAGAATCATCTCGGAAGGTGTCTGGTCAGTGTGGATGCTTGTTTTGGGTGTGGAAAACCTGGGCACAGGACCAGGGATTGCCTTGCAACTAGTTCTACCGCTCCAGTAGCACGACCCCCTCAACAGGGTTCCTCCACTAGTTTAGCAGGTGGTCAGCACCAAAACAGGTTTTATGCCCTAGTTCCTCACCAGGAGAAAGCGGCTTCGCAAGATGTGGTCAAGGGTATGTTGCATGTCTTCCATACTAATGCTTATGCTTTGTTAGATACCAGAGCTACTTTGTCTTTTGTGACCCCTTATATTGCTAGTAGTTTTGGAGTTAGTCCTGAATTTTTTTTAGAACCATTCTCCGTATCTACTCCAGTCGATGAATCAGTGGTAGCTAGGCGGGTATATAGAGGGTGTACTATCACAGTGTTGCTTAAGGTTACCTCCGCAAACTTAGTTGAGCTGGGCATGACTGACTTTAATATCATTTTGGGTATGGATTGGTTGTTTGCATATTATGCTTCGATTAATTGTAGGACCGATGCACTAGTATTCCGATTTTCAGGTGAGTCTATTTTTGAATGGAAGGGTAATTCATTTGTACCAGACGATCAGTTTATTTCATATCTTAAGGTTGGGAAAATGATCTCTAAGGGTTTCATGTACCACCTAGTTATGGTTAAGGATGTAGAGTCCGAGACCCCAATCATTAAGTCATTTCTAGTGGTGTGTGAGTATCCGGAGGTTTTCCTCGATGATTTGCCAGGTGTTCCTTCGGAAAGGGAAATTGATTTCGTAATTAATCTGTGGCCCAATATGCAGCCTATCTCTATTATTCTTTACGCGATGGCTCAAGCTGAGTTAAAAGAATTAAGAGAATAGTTGAAGGATTTGATGGATAAGAGTTTCATTAGACCGATCAAGTATCCATGGGGTGCACCGGTTCTCTTTGTTCGAATGAAGGATGGATCCCTTCGAATGTGTATTGATTACCGACAGCTGAATAAGGTCACTGTCAAAAATAGGTACCCCTTGCCCAGGATTGATGATTTATTTGACCAGCTTGCCAGGTCTTTCTCTAAGATAGATCTCAGGTCCGGATACCATCAACTCAGAGTTCGAGATTGTTATATCCCGAAGACACCCTTCATAACTCGGTATCGCTATTATGAGTTTGTAGTTATTTCATTTGGACTAACCAATGCTCCTACAACTTTTATGGACCTGATGAACAGGGTGTTCAAGCAGTATCTGGACATGGTAATAATTGTGTTCTTTGATGATATCCTTATATAATCCCAGAGTGAGGAGGAACATGCTACTCACTTGCATATAGTGCTTCAGGTCCTCAAGGATCATTAGTTATATGCAAAGTTCAGCAAATGTTAGTTTTGGTTTGACTCGGTGGCATTTCTAGGCCATGTGGTTTCAGGTGAGGGCATTAAGGTAGATTCCTAGAAAATCGAAGCAGTGAAGAATTGGCCCAGATCAGTGAATCCTTCAGAAATTCGAAGTTTCTTGGGCCTAGCATGTTACTATCGGATACTTGTTGAGGGTTTCTTATCTATTGCGGCACCTTTGACTAAGTTGACTAAGAAGAAGGTAAATTTCCTATGGTCGGAGGCTTTTGAGGAAAGATTCTAGGAATTGTTGACCCGACTCACTTCACCACCAGTGTTGACTATACCCGAGGGTACATATGACTTTGTTGTATATTGTGATGCTTCGAAAGTCGGATTAGGATATATGTTGATGCAGAATGGGAAAGTAATAGCATATGCCTCTCGACAGCTGAAAGTTCATGAAAAGAATTAACCAACCCATGATCTCGAGTTGGCCGCGGTGGTGTTTGCGTTAATGATAAGGTGTCATTACTTGTATGGGGTCCATGTGGATGTATTCACGGATCATAAGAGCTTGCAATATGTGTTCACGCATAAGGATCTTAATCTTCGGCAAAGGAGGTGATTGGAGTTATTGAAAGACTACGAGATGAGTGTTCTTTACTGCCTGGGCAAGGCTAATGTGTAGGCTCTCTATGGATAGTGTGTCCCACGTGGAGGAGTGAAAGAAGGAGTTGGTGAAGGATGTCCACCGACTCACAAGATTGGGAGTTATATTGGTTGACTCGACCAATGGCGGCGTCGTTGTGTAGAATGGGTAAGGCTCGTCCGTGGTGGTTGATGTCAAACCTAAGCAAGATGAGGATCCTATTTTGAGGAAGCTAAAGGAATCAGTGCGGAATAAAAAGGTAGAGATTTTCTCCCAAGGGGGAGATGGTGTGCTACAATATCGGGGTCGACTATGTGTTTCGAACGTCGTTAATTTGAGAGTTTGGATATTACAAGAGCCACATGGTACCAGATATTCTATCCATTTGGGATCCATGAAGATGTATCGAGACTTGCAATAAATCTATTGGTGGGATGGTGTGAAAAAGGATATTGTAGAGTTCGTAGCCAAATGTTCTAACTGTCAACAAGTGAAGCTCGAGCATCAAAGATCGGGAGGCGTACTTTAGGATATTGGCATCCCCACTTGGAAATGGGAAGAATTTAATATGGATTTCATTACAGGCCTACCTCGTACTCGACGACACTATGATTCCATTTGGGTGGTGGTAGACAGGTTAACCAAGGCTGAACACTTTCTACCGATCAAGACCACGGAGTCGGCGGGTGATTATGCCAAGTTGTAAATTCAAGAGTTGGTTCGACTTCATGGAGTGTCCATGTCTATTATCTCAGACTGAGGTTGTTATACCTCGGGAATTCAAAAATCAGACCCAGAAGTGAATCAGGAGAAAAACTGGAAAATATTGCAGCAGTTGTAGAATGGGTCACTTAACGACTCATGAGGAGGCCTAATGAGTCTTCAGGTGGCTCGTGGGGAAGGCCTGAGATATTGAAGGAATCGAGGTCCTCACGGGCGATGTAACAACTTGTGGTGAGTCACCATGAGTCGTCATGTCAATCGTGGGGTGGTCTTAGAAAAAGACAGTGAGGCTTATCCAGTGTACCTGACGGGTGGTACCTAATGAGTCATCGTTAGTCCTAACAACCCGTTAGGAGGGCCGTGACAAAGCCAGTTGAATTTTCATGAATGATGAGGCAGTGTACTTGACGGGTGAACCAATGGATCTTGTGCCCTAGTAACAAGTTATCAGGTGATCTGTTAGGACCCCCTGACAATTATTTTCAGCGATTTCAGTAAGGCCTTTTCCGTAAATCCTATGTTCTAAGGGCTTATACTACGTCGTTTTAAGCTCGTAATAGAGGGTTTTAAGCTGAGAAAGACCCATATGGGTCATTTTCTTCATGCATCCAAGGGTGAGAGCTTGAAGGGAAGAAAGTGAGGAGAAATTCAAGGTTTTCAAGGGAAATCTCAGCTAGGAAATTAAGAAGAGTTAGGATTCTTCATTCCTAGGTATGTAAGGCTATGAGTGGTGCTTTCTTCCACCCTCATGCCTATTCCCTATCAATTTGTGATTGATTTTTTATGATCAAGTATGGGTCTTCATTTAAATGCATGATTCTTACATTTCTACTCATGGGTATGATTAAATTGAGTTGATATTGGTGATTTACTGAGCTTGGACAGATTCTACCTTAATTTCTTTTACAAAAAAAATTTGTTTTTTTCTAAAATTTAATCTAAATGTCCATGTGTGGGTAATTCATGATAGAAGGTGATGATGATGGAGTAGATAAGGAAAAACATGTTTCCAATCTTACCCATGATTTTGATGATGTTTTCAAAGAAGATTAAATAGACCCATGTATGATGAAGCTTTGGGTAGTCCCTAATGTTGAGTATGAATGATAATTTTCGTCAATTGACTTTATTACTTCATTTTAGAGTGAAATCTCCCAAATTACAATGTTTTCAAATAAATTGTATGAGTTCAAGTGTGATAAGGTTTTGGGCAAGATTCCTATGTTGATGATAATGAAGTGATATTTCTAAAGTAGCCTTACCACATGATTTTGGAGAACAGTCTCCCACTATTCTTGAGCTTGTGGTATGTGTMRTAGTAAAGCTTCTCATATGCATGAATTCATAATCGAGATGTATGTCGTCATTAAGCTTCATTTCACATGATGTTGAGTTAAGCATGATTCTATTCTAAGCTTTGTTGAGATGACATTGTTAAGCTTCACATTTATATGATTTCTAATGCATGCATGATTTCATAATGATCTTTGTCAATAGACATTGTTGAGCTTCATTTCATGAAATGTTGAGTTTATGCATGATTTCATGTTGAGTTTCGTCACTAGAAAATTTTGAGCTTCGTATTTATACGATATAGAGCATTGCATGTTTTGGGAGAAGAGTCTAGCATCGAGCGGGCTAAGGGTCTACTACTCTATGCCCCAGAACTACGCGCCAATGTAGGTTGATTCTATTATATTATTGAGACCTTCCTTGTGAGCTATCCCCGGCCCGATTGGCCCTTTGAGCTTGACATCGATATCATGGTATCATCCGTAGCCCTGACAAGGTTATGGACGGCTCTGCCCACTTGAGTGTAATAGTCGGAACCACGTAATCTCTATCGTGGTATGTCGGTTAAGTGACGAGTCTCCCACTATCTATATCATTTGATTTTTCATACCCATTAGTCATGATGATTATCTTATGCATTCATGTTTGAAAAGCAAGGTTTGACTCATTGTTCAGCTTTTGATATAAATGTTATGATTTAGCTTTGATTCATTAAATTTAGTCATGATGTTCTAAAACAATTCATGACCATGTATTAAATAAGAATGATTTCATAATGAATGCTTGTGATCGTTTCCTATCCTTAAAGGCTATCATATATGTATGACTTGTTTTAAAAAGGCTATTATTGCTCAAGCGGTTTTACATACCTTGCATACTCAGTACAATCCACGTACTGACCGCACACTTTTTATGATGCATCGTTTCTATGATGCATCGTTTCATGATGCAGGATCCAGAGTCCGCTGCAACAAAATATTGACAACTTTATAAGTAGATCACTTTCCTTTAATCTCATTTCATTTAAAACTTGATCCACAATTGTTGAGAGCTCAAGGAGTGGAAGTTTTCACCATTTCTTCATAGATTCTTGAGAAAGTAGGGAAATTATTTTCCCCTCTTTGTCCTTTAGCTAATTATAGCTTCATTTCCATGTTTAATTCTTGTTTTTGAGCTCCAAATCCCTAGAATTTCTCTTTTACGATCATAATCTTCCAGGTTGATCTGAGTCTCGAAAGAAGCTTCATTTTTCCCCAAATTTTTGGCATTAGTTCCTGATCCTTCGAGGAACACAAAGCTGTCATTTGTTTCAGTTTTTGTTAGCCAGCCCCGAGGGCCGATTTTTGATCCGATTTTCAACCTGAATAAAAAGATGTGAATATAGGTATTTTTAGCCTCATTTTTGTGTGTAGTTCATGTTTGTGATAGCGTAGCAGCGATCCAAGGTATTGCGGAAGGGGAAAGCTTTCGAGTAATGATTCATGGCTTGCCCTTTGTCCATAAGTTAGGTTATGTTTTTTTTTCTCTATACTTGGCTTAGTTTGGTAGTATATTTTATATGTTTCATGAAATTAGGTTGATTTTATAGTTAGAATTAGGTTGTAGTGATTTTTTGGGTTATTGGCTATTTCAAGGACATTAAAATAATATTTTCTTATAAGCTTTAGTTTAGGTTGTTAGTTGCTATATTGCGGATATGTGTGGGAATCTTAGGCTAGGTTAGGAACGATTTTCATAGTAGAATTAGTTAAGAGGTGTTTTCTTTGGGATTATTGGTCGTTATCAATTTTTTTTGACTTGTTATCGCTGTACTTTCCCCGTTTTTCCCTCTATTACGAGATTGTGGGTTTGAGGTCGTAGGTTTGGAGTGGTTGGACTCCAAGTTAGTATGATTATGGTATAGAGGGTGATTTACTCTATTTGTTGTGGAACTATATGCTTATATATATCTTTATACACACACACACACACACTTGAATGAGCACGCATACATCTACATATACTTGCACATTAATTAAAGTATGATTGAAGGAAAAATAAATTTTTGACTTTTGAACTAAAATTGTCTCATCTTTTACTGATTTGAGCTCTGAGGGAGTGTACTACTATTTTACCAATTTTTTATTCTATAAAAAATTTGTACCACCTGTATATTCAGTTCGAAGTAAGATGTCAAACCAATTATATTTTACTTTTTCTATCTACGTCCAAGGTGAGATGACGGGCAACCTCAAATGTTTTCCTAGTTTCATTATTACTACGTCCGAGGTGAGATTTTGGGAAGCCTGAGGTTTTTCCTGAGTTTCATTAGTACTACATCCGAGGTGAGATGCCGAGCGGCCCGAGGTCAATATCGGGTTTCATTTCCTATTACATTAGCTACATATTGCATTGCATTATCCCATACTGCACTACATTACTCTTGCATACCTATATATTTGTAAAATCGTGTATTATTGCTATTTTCTGTTTTACCTTTGATCTATTGTGGCTTCTAGATTGGTTTCCAATAGATAATTCCTCCCATGTATTTTTTAATATATATTAACTTCTGAGCTCGGTCGTCCTATTATGCCTATTGGGTACCCCGTGTTTTGGTACTCATACTACACATCTACATCTTTTGTTGATGCAACTCTTAGTATGAGTCACCCTTGCTAACCTTCTGCTCGTTCGTGGATTCTTTTCCTGATTCCGATTGTGGTGATCTCTTGACATTCATTGATTTACTACATTTCATCTTGTATCTCCTTTCTTTATTTTGTATTTTTCATACAATTGTATTTCTTTTGTGCAGTCTTATTCACATACTTTTAGAGGCTCTTGTTAGCTAGATGCAGAGGCGCATAATAGATCGATATGAACATCATGAGCTGTCCGGTAATAAAACCAGTTGTTGCTGATACCTTACTGGTGACACCAGGTCCGGGGTTGGTATCTGATGTAGATTATCTTTTCTTGTTTTCTTAGGGCCCATGTTGTATATTTTGTACCTGTTATATATATATATATATCTATACTTGGTGGCCTGTTGTTTGTTTCCACATCCTTGTTAATAAGTTTGACATTACATCCAGTAATCATTTTGGGATATTGGCTTACCTACTCTGGGGTTGTAGTAGGTGTCATGACTGCCCGATTATGGGTCGTGAATGTTTTCATATAAGTTCTTACAAGGGTCGACTTCAAATAACCATAACTCCTAATTTATAAAGCATGTTTAAGTGATATATCACATCAAATTGAAGCCCTCTGAGTCTTATTTCCAACATTCAACCTTGCGTCAATAGGAGTTCAGAGTAAAAAGTTATGAAAATTTTAGTGAAGCACTATCAAGTGACACATCATCATCACTGGACGACTCAAGTTCATTGACAAGTTAAGTTACCAAAAATGATCTTAAGGTTGTTTTAGAAAATGTTCACGATTTAATTTCCTAAACACAAATTTTTTTGGGATTCCTAAAGGTATTTTATAAGTACCCTTAAATCCTAAACACCTAGTTTTTCATTACAACACAACATTCAAAGATCAAAGTTCTCAAGTGTTTCAAGAAGCTAGGAAGTCTTCTTTTAAAAATTAAAGTGCTTCATGCTTGACTCTAAGGTTCTATATTTCCAGGTATCTAAGGCTAACCTAAGTAATAATTCCCATTCATCCTTATGCACTACATCAATGCAAGAATCCATTAAGATTAAAGTTAGGGTTTTGCTCAATTCTTGAATTGTCTTCTTCTCTATATACATGTGTTGTATTTTTATTTTTGAATTCTTCAAATTGAGTTTTTTATTGATGTCTCTTGATTGTAATCATACTCTACTTATTGATGTTTTGTCATACTCTCTTGATTCTTGATTCTTGAGGTTGGTTAATGTCTCTTATCCCATGAACCCAATTGCATAAAGTCATAATTATTAAAGACAATGTGATTTGAGTTTAATTGCATTATTTTCACCATGCAAGCAGAGTTTTAAAATAGTTCCCATGAAGAGATTGTGAGGAGAAAAGTGAGATTTTTAGAGGATTTCCAAATCTAAAGTGAAGTCCTGTTTTGAAAGTCATGAGAGTTAACATAGAGCTCACAAGTTATCAAAGAGATGTTTGGAGAATAATGTCTCCGATGTTTTTAGAGGAATGTTTTGAGCAAAAAGATCAACAAGAGATGTTAAAACATCTATTATATTTATAGCTAAAGCATTTTACCAAAGTTATTTTCAAAATGCCTTAATTAGACATAAGTATATGAGAATATGTGTTGATAGCATTATCTAGCACGAAGTTGGGTGAATAGGTTCAGACAACCCCTAAGCCCAAGAACTATGTAGCTAGCATAGGATAGGATGGTACAATTGCATCGGGTGACTACTCGGATAAGTCCCTGGTAAGGACTTCAGTTACAGGTCCACGGTATAGTTTTGTCCTCAGCTATGATAGGACTTTCGATTTCCCTCGTCCGCGTGAACCAAACGTGGAATGGCACTCATTCATGATGTTTGTGAGTTATGAAAAACTCCCAATTTAAAGATATACATTATTAGTAGATGCATTTACAAAGACTATTATGAAGCATGAGTTTAATAGCATAAATTATTTTACACATTGATCAAATAATCATATTGTGTCCTATGCATCATTCAGAGCATCAGAGTATAGTTTCAGTTCATTCATTCCATTTATATCCTTCGATTGATATATTCTTGGTAACGTTGCTATATTCTGCTATTTTACATATTGTATGTTGCATGTACATACACCTTTTTTTGCACTACATTATATTATGATGCAAACTCAGGTAGACATGATCATTAGTGGATGCTTCACTAGGACTTCATCTATATTCATCTTTTGGTAAGGCTTCCTACTTTCGGAATGTCCCAGTTATTAAGTCTTTTGTTTATAGAGGTTGAAGTAGCCATGGAAACTATGTCCGGGCACCCCATCTATAGTTATTAGAGGATCCATAGATTTATATTGAGTCAATAATGGTACTTTCTGACATTTATTTCAGTTATAGAATAAATCCTCTTTCATTATATTGTGCTATGTTTCAGCATCCACATTATTATTGGGATCTAAACTGATAGTAAGCAAAGCCAAGCGTACGCTTGGATCAGGAAAGTGGTCTGAGTGTCGGTCCACACCCTGGGTCTTGATTCGGGGTGTGACAAAGTGAGTATCAGAGCTCTAGATTTTCAAGGGTCCTAGGGTGTCTTTGAAGTTTCATCTAGTATTATCCTTCTTATGGGTGTGAAGCATGCAACAACTATAATAGGGAGATTATGATGCATTAGTAAATACTTCCCTTCATTCATACTCTAGTTCATGTGATAGGGTTTAATTCTATAATGACTTCCTCCTAACTTGCACATTGCATAATGTCATTCAATGAATTAAGATGCATTCTCAAACTATTTGCTACCGTAAGAGTTTAGAGAAACCAAGGAAAAAGAATTCGTGAACTTGAAGCAGGCACCGAACGAGTGGAAGAGTATGGTCTCAAGTTCACCCAGTTCTTTGGACATGTTTCGAAGGTGGAGCTAGACTTGTGAGCTAGAGTAAGGAAGTTTATATCCAGTTAACATGTCACGTCCTGAATATAGACAAGAAATCCTGAGAGGCTCCAAGTCGATCCATGGGATGAACATAATATCTAGACTAAACATTATAAAGAATAAGTCTTCATATATATACATATATATATATTAAGCTAAAACTGAATCAACAACGACAAGCTGATTTCTGCATAATGTCTGGAAAGCCTCTAACATAACTGATGAGTTGATGGGACAACACCCCCAACTAGCTCAACAAAGTCTAAAACTGAAATAACACAACAAACTATAGATGACTAAACATCCTCGAAAGATGAGGACTCACCAACACCGGCTGGACAGGTCTGAGAGGGAAGCAGGGGATAATGTTGCAACTGAGACTGATCCCTCGGACCTGTAGCATGAAATGATACAACATAGAGTATGCAGTCAGTACTTGGAATATACTTAGTATTCAATGTAAGTAAAAACAGACAGTTAAAATACATTAGAGTTTATAAGAGTAGGACAATGTGATCATGAAGTAAACAACTGACATTTCTATATTATATCGGATATTCGAATAATTGACTGAGACTGGACTAACAAACATCTGAATGAATTCTCAATATTTTCTAGTAATATGGGAAACCAAACTGATAATATCGATCCAAAAGGAATAACTAGTCCAATAGGGCAAATTCTAGTTTATTGAATTCAAAGCTAGGGCTAAGACCATTCTTAAAATAATAAGTATTAACATGATAACTAGGTAGTGAAAATATGACAACAATCAACATGCACCATATTCCATATGCTATAAATGAAGTTTGACATATCATTTATTCACATTCAAAAGTTCAGGGCTAGAACTGATAGAGAAGGTGGAGGAGATTTTCAGGGAAACAAGGGAAGAACTATTCCCTTATTGAATTCACACATACCTGATGATGGAAATCCTTGAGAGAATCCCTTGAATATCTGAGGAGAATTTGATTTCTCTAGATTTTGCTCTGAGTCTTTCTGAGAATTCTACATTCTAACTTTTGAAGGGATGTGAGAAATGAAATAAACCATAGGTTACCCCCTCTAAAACCCATGATTAAAACCTCAAATGACATAGTTTAGAGTCCCAGAGTGATAGCTCAAGCAACTACTAAAGCTACCCAGCTTGCCCTAAGTGTGGCAAGAACAATACATGAGAATGCCCTCAGGGTCGAGAGGGTTGTTTTGGTTGTGGACAGCTTGGTCACCGGCTTAGAGAATGTCAGCCAGCAAAAAGGGAGAGATCATAATTGTCATGACCTGAACATAGGCCCGGATTGAGACACGGGACAAGAAACCCCAAGGGACTCCATGTCGACCCATGGCATGAACATAACATCTAACTCAATCATAAAAGCGTAAGATCAACATGATAAACTTAGAGGAATTCTAAAATAAGCATAACATCAGAAATACACACGAATATGAAGTTTATTACATTCTGTGACTGAAAAGCCTCTGACATTGATGAGTTGATGGGACAAGACCTTAACTAACTCTCTAAGTGTAAAACTAAACACATAAAAGAAACTCATAAAGTATGATCCTCGGGAGATGAGGACTCACCAACAGATGTGGCATGCTAAATCTGAAAGGTTAGCTAAGGACGAGGCTGAGTCTAAATACCTAAGCCTGTATTATAAAACGATACAACATAGAGTATGCAGTCAGTACGTGGAATGTACCGAATATATAAGGTAATTAAAACCGCATAATTAAGTAAAATCATTTAAAACATACATAATATAAAACATGATCAAAACAAGAATATGAGAGCAGGCTTGCATGATTTTCTTCTTAAATCATGATTTGAACATCACATAACATCATAACTGAATTGA
>JACEIK010000815.1:217594-239750 GCA_018107945.1 Datura stramonium
ATATATAAGAAATAACCTACATTGGCGCGTAGTTTTGAGACATAGGGTGATCGACCCATAGCCTACTCAGTGCTAGACACTACTCCCAAAAACATGCATATGCTCTCCATCGTTTTTCAATGAAGCTGATCATCGTCTATTAACGAAGCTCAATAATCAAAAACATCTCAAATCTGAAATCATATTTGAGAAGCTTTAGCTCAAACCATACCACAAGATGAAAATAATTGGCAATATTCGCTCCAAAAGCATGTGGTAAGCTTTTTCAGGAAATCATAAATCATACTTGAATATATGGGCATTTCCCGATACTTTAATATGCTTGAAAAATACATAAATCGCTTCAAAACATGATCATAAACATGGATAACTGTAGAACATGCTTTTAATCAATCCTATCTCATCATACTTGAAAATTCATCATAAATCTCAAGTTTCATGAACTTCTCATAAATGGGCATCTTAATTTGTAAAACTTGAAACATGAATTTAATTGAAAACAATGTAAAACTTTCCCATGAATCTTAACTAAATAGTAAAAACACATTTAGACCATACCCAAGTAGAAAATTAGGAATTTCATGCATTGGGTTAAAACCTCATAAAATCAACATACGAATTTTCATGATTTAGATAGAGATTGGACATGGGTGTGAAAGGATTCACCAATTCATAACCCTACATACCCGAGGAAGATCTGATTTTACCACTCCGTGATTACCCAATGAATGACTGAAGAAAAGCTTGAAGAAAACCCACACCTGATCACCTCCTAATCCTTCAATTTGCATGCATGAATGTGAATGAGCCTAGGAGGGCTTTACCCTTCAAAAAATACTTCATTTCAATCCTAAAACGATGTAGTTTAGGACCCTAGGACATAGGAATTAAGAAAATATCCTTAATGAATTTCCAGAAAATTCTGCACTGCCAGTGACCACGGACGACAGAACAATCCATCATGAGCTCCCATGGTCCGTCGTTACCACTCGTTGCTACTCACTGAATTCAGTTCTCTGATCCCTCACCACCACTGGAAAGGATGGGTCGTAGCTAGCTTCAATGACTCGTTGCTGCCTGTAGTCGTTATCACTTCCTTAACCTGGGATCCCTTTCCACGATTGCTTACCATGACCCATGTTGCTCACAACGAATCATTCTACGACTTGTTACTTCCTCCTTGACCAAGGGTCATTCTCACCACAAAGACAAACAATGACTCGTTACATCTAGAAATGGGTCATTCCTATACTTATTATTCCCAACTTGGACCTTGCAATACCTCACCACGGACACCTCCAACGGGTCGTTGGTGGCAAAAATGATCCGTACCTTGACTCGTTTTCTGAAAAATTCCCACATTTCTACCACTATCCAATTTTAAATCCCAGGTCTAATGTTAGGCACTTTCGGGGTATTACAATATCTCCCCCTTAGGAATATTTGCCCTCGATTGTGGGAAATCTTATAGCAAACAGATAAATGACATCATCATACTCGATTACTGATCATATAATCTGAAAACTGACAGAATGACAATCTCCGATTCAACCTACATGGCTGAACTAAATTAATGAATCATATACACATCCATATACATGAAAGAAACTGGGGCATATGAACTGAACACGAAACTCAATAGAGGTTTAGGGCAAAAACTGGTACCTCGAGCCGAAACTAAGTCGATAGAGAATAAATGTGGGTATCTAGCCATCATGTCTGCTTCGGCTTCCCACATAGCTCCCTCAATATGCTGATTCCTCAAAAAAACCTTGACTGAAGCTATTTCCTTGTTTTGTAGCCTTCGAACCTGACAATCCAGTATTTCCATCGGAACCTCCTAATAACTAAGGTTGTCTTTCACACCGACACTATCCGTGGGGAAAACTATAGTTGGATCACCTAATCACTTCTTTAAGAGAGATACATGAAAAATAGGATGAACAGAAGATAATTCTGAGGGCAACTCCAACTTATATGCCACCTTGACAATCCACTTAAGAATTCAGTAGGGGTCAACATAACGAGGACTGAGTTTCCTTTCTTTCAAAACCTCATCACCCCCTTCATGGGAGACACCTTCAGAAACACACAATTATTTACTTCGAACTCAGGTTCTCTCCTCATATCGGCATAGGACTTTTGGCGACTTTGAGATATTTTCAGCCTGTCTCATATGAGCTGAATCTTCTCCATAGCCTCATGGACTGAATCTAGACCTATCATCGCAACCATCACTTTCAAGTACGAATACTGATACCCTGAAGAACACCTCCTGGTCTCTAATGCACAAACTTCACTTGCTGACAGGTTTTGACACTTACCACAAATTCTACTATGTCCTTCTTCATTCCATTCCACCAATAGACTTCCCCCAGCTCATGGTACATCTTGGTGTCACTGGGATGTATAGAATACCTAGATCCGTGAGCCTCGTGCAACATCCGGTTCCTCAGATCATCAAAATACGAAACACATAAGCGACCCTGGTATCGAAGCACAACATCTTCCCTTTTGGAGAATACCTCTACCTTCTGATTCTGAACGAATTTCTTTAACTTTACAAAAATTTGATCCTCATCTTGTCTAGCTTTTACATCAGTCACTAAGGACGATTCTGATCCATTATGAATAATAACACCGCCAGCGGTAGATTCAACAAATTGAACTCCCAACCTTGCAAGTCGATGCACATCTTTCAGCAGCTCCTTTCTCCCCTAAACCAAATGAGACACACTCTCCATAGAAAGTCTACTAAATGCGTCTGCTACTACATTGGCCTTGCTCGGATGGTAAAGGACACTCAATCATAGTCCTTGAGTAGCTCTAACCACCTCATTTGATGAAGATTAAGATCCTTCTGGGTAAACACATATTGTAGACTCTTATGATCCGTAAAAACATCTACATGGACCCCATACAAATAATGTCTGCATACTTCTAGGAGAATACCACCGCCTCCAATTCATGATCATGGTTTAGGTAATTCTTCTTATAAACTTTGAGTTGTCTAGAAGCATATGCTATAACCTTACCGTGCTGCATCAATACACAACCAAGTCCGATTCTAGAAGAATCGGAATACACCAAAAATCCATTGGTACCCTTGAGTAGGGTTAACACCGGTGCTAAGGCCAGTCGAGTCTTCAACTCTGGAAAGCTCCCTTCAAAGCCTCCAAGCATTGGAACTTCACTTACTTTTGAGTCAATTTGGTCAATGGCACTGCGATAATGAGAAAACCTCAACAAATCTCCGATAGTACAAGGGTAAGCCCAAGAAACTCCTGATATCCGAAGGATTCACCGGTCTAGGTCAAATCGTCACCACCTCTATTTTTTGAGAGTCCACCTTTATGCCCTCATTCGATACCACATGGAAAAAAATTCCACAGAATTAAATCAAAACTCACACTTGCTAAATTTAGCATATAGATGGCATTAAATCAAAACTCACACTTGAGAGTCTGTAGTACCACCCTCAAATGAGCGGCAGGATCCTCCTTGATCCAAGAGTAAATTAGGATGTCATCAATCTACACGATCACGAACATATCCAAGTATTGCTTGAACACCCTATTCATCAAGTCCGTAAAAGTTGCAAGAGCATTTGTTAGTCCAAAAGACATAATTACAAACTCATATTGACCATATTGCTTCTGGAAGGCTATTTTCGGGATGTCGCTCTATCGAACTCTAAGCTAAGTTTACCCGTATTTGAGATCTATCTTCGAAAAGCACTTGGCACCCTTAAGCTGGTCAAACAAATCATCAATCTTGGGGTAGAGGATATCTGTTCTTGATTATGACCTTATTCAATTTTCGATAATCAATACACACACGAAGAGATCCATCCTTTTTTGTACAAAGAGAACTGGTGCACCCTATAGGGACTTGCTCGGTCTGATGAAACATTTATCTAACAGGTCCTTCAACTGCTCCTTCAACTCCATTAACTCGGCTGGGGTCATTCTATAAGGAGGACTAGATATAGGTTGTGTATCGGGAAAAAGGTCAATACCAAAATCAATCTCCCACTCAGGAGGGATTCCTAGTAGATCATCTGGGAAAACTTTTGGATACTTGCTTGCTACTAGGACTAACTGGATTGTCGGGGTCTCAGACGTTGCATCGTCATCCCTAAGTAGATGGTATACAAAACAAATGGAGATCAGTTTTCTGACCTTAAGGTAGGAAATGAAATGACCTATAGGCACAACTGAACTACCCTTCCACTCTATAACTGGCTCACCTAGAAATCTGAACTCTATTGCCTGGGTTCTACAATTAACTGAGGCAAAACATGCAAATAGCAAACCCATGGCAAGGATAACATCAAAATCGGTCATGGCTAACTCTACTAGATCTACTGAAGTGATTTTCTGAAGGACTGTAATCGGGAAACTTCTATACACCCGTCTAGCTACAATTGAATCACCCACTGGAGTAAAGATTGAGAAGGGTTCTGACAAGACTTCGAGACTAACTTCGACACTACTAGCCACATAAGGTGTCACAAAAGACAAGGTAACCCCTATATCTAACAAAGCATATACATAGAGATGGAAAACTCGTAACATACCAGTGACTACATCCAGGTAGACCTCCTACTCCTGGCGTGATGCTAAGGAATAGAATCTATTTTGGCCCTAACCACCATATTAGCTGGTAGATGCCCCCTACTATGTTGGGTGTGCCGATAGAGCTGCTGAACTGGAAACTGGGCCTCGTCCCTTATCATGGCCCTATCTAGCTGCTGGGCAATCTCTGAGCATATGTTCGGGCTTCCCACACCCGGAGCAACCACCTGCACCTGCCAAGCACTGACCCGTGTGCCCCCAACTACACCTACCGCAAAATGGGATACTGGAATCTATGGGCCTACCGCTCTGACCCCTAGAGCCTGATGCTCACACTCCCGTATCGTTCCTATGTCTGGATAGCACACTCACCGCTGAAGATGTTGGGGATGAAGATCACTGGTGGGTCTACTATCGGTGCCCACCACCTGGCCTCGACTGAGAGAATTTGCACCTGTCTATCTTGGTCATCTTGGCCTCTCTCTCTATCACATGCGCTGCCTCCATCTACTGGGTGTATTAGATTATCCGAGGGAAATCCATATCCTGATGGGGCATAGCGTTCCTGCAATCCTTGTCTACATAGTCCACCACCCCATGAACAAACCTACTCACTCGCGCCCTCTGATCAATCACTAACTCTAGGACATTCTTTGATAAACGAGTGAACTCAAGGGCATACTCCTACATTGTCATCTTCGTCTGCTTAAGATTCACAAACTTTGCTTCTTTCAAATCCCTCATCTCATGAGGGAAAAACAAATCTAGAAAAGCAACGTGGAACTCCTCCCATATGATAGGTCCTGCTCCGGCTGCCCTACTATATTTCCACTATCTAAACAAAATGTGCGCGACCTCCTTCAACTGATATAAGGCCAACTCAGCACACTCAACTCCATTCAATGAAGCTCACCATCGTCTAATGACGAAGCTCAATAATAAAAACATCTCAAATCTGAAATCATATATGAGAAGCTATAGCTCAAACCATACCACAAGCTGAAAATAATTGGGAGTCTTCGCTCCAAAACCATGTGGTAAGCTAATTTAGGAAAGCATAAATCATACATGAACATATGGGCATTGCCCGATACTTTAACATTCTTGAAAAATACATAAATTGCTTGAAAACATGATCATAGACATGGGTAACTTGAAATCATGCTTTTCATCAATAATATCTCATCATACTTGAACATTCATTGTAAATCTCAACTTTTATGAACTTCTCATAAATGGGCATCTTAATTTATAAAACTTGAAACATGATTTTAGTTGAAAAAAATGTAATACTTTCCGATTAAACATAACTCAATAGTAAAAACACATTTAGATCATACCCATGTAGAAAATTAGAAATTTCATGCATTGGTTAAATCCCCATAGAATCAACATATGAATTTTCATGAATTAGAGAGAGATTAGGCATGCGTCTGAAGGGATTTACCAATTCATAACCCTACATACCCAAGGAAGATCTGATTTTACCACTCCTTGATTTCCCAACGAAAGATTGAAGAAAAGCTTGAAGAAAACCTACACTTGATCACCTCCTAATCCTTCAATTTGCATGCATGGATGTAAATGAGCCTAAGAGGGTTTTACCTTTCAGAAAACAATTCATTTTGATCCTAAAACGATGTAGTTTAGGATCCTATACTTAGGAATAACGAAAGTACCCTTAATGAATTTCCTAAAAATTTTGCACTGCCAGTGACCACAGACGACAAAATGACCCATCTTGAGCTCCTACGGTCCGTTGTTACCATTCGGTACTACTTCATAAGTTCAGGTCTGTGATCCCTCACAACGATCGGACAGGAAGGGTCGTTGCTAGCTTCAAGGTATCATTGCTTCCAGTCGTCATCTTCATTGCCTTAACCTGGGATCCCTTTCCACGACTGCTGACTATAACCCGTTGTTACTCACAATGAGTCGTTCTATGACTTATTACTTCCTCCTTGACCAAGGGTCAGTATGACCAAGACCATAAACAATGACTCCTTACATCTAGAACGGGTCATTCCTAGACCCGTTACTTCCAACACTAACCCTACACTACCTCACCACAGACATCTCCAATAGGTCATTGGCGGAACCAACAATCCATACCTTGACCCATTTTCTGAAAAATTCCCAGATTTCTACCACTTTCCATTTTTAAATCCTGGGTCTAGTATTAGGCACTTTCGGGGTATTACAACAATCCACTGCTTCAGTAGCCCAAGTAGGCCGACCAGCTCAGCAGGCCAACACTTGAAGTATGAATGGCAGCCAACGCCAAAACTGTTTTTACGCTTTGTCCTCTAGTCTGGATCAGGAGAGCTCACCTGACGTGGTTATGAGTATGTTATGCCTTTTCCATCTAGACATATATTCCCTACTAGATCTAGGAGCCACACTTTCGTTTATGACTCCCGATATAGCAGTCCAGTTCGATATTAGTCTAGAAGTTCTCTCTGAACCAATCTCAGTCTCCACCCAGTTGGCAAGTCAGTTAGAGCTAACCGGGTGTATAGAAACTGCCCAGTCTCAATCATGAATAAGGTCATTCTAGCTGATCCGGTAGAGTTAGACATGGTTGAATTTGACCTCATTCTTGGCATGGATTAGTTACACTCCGGTTATGCCTCAGCCAATTGTAAAACAAGGGTTTTCAGGTTTCAGTTCCCTAATGAGTCAACTTTAGAGTGGACAAGTAGTAGTTCAGTGCCTAAGGGTCGGTTTATTTCCTACCTTAAGGCCTGAAAGCTTATTTCCAAAGGGTGTATTTGTCATCTAGTTCGGACCAATGATTCCAGCTCTGAGACTCTGACTATATAGTTAGTTCCAGTTGTCAATGAGTTCATTGATGAGTTTCCCGAGGATCTTCCCTGAGTTCCTCCTGAGCGAGAAATAGACTTTGGTATAGACCTTCTCCCAGATACTCTGCCCATCTCCATCCCTCCTTATAGAATGGCTCCAGCTGAGCTTAAGGAGTTGAAGGAGCAGCTAAAGGACCTTCTTGATAAATGTTTTATAATACCTAGCATCTCTCCCTAGGGTGCTCTAGTACTATTAGTGCGAAAGAAAGATGGTACCCTCTAAATACGTATCGATTACGATCAGTTGAACAAGGTTACAGTCAAGAACCAGTATCCCATACCAAGGATTGACAACTTATTCGATCAGCTTCAGGAAGCCAGTTGTTTCTCGAAGATAGATCTCAGGTCGGGGTATTATCAGCTAAGAGTCAAAGAGTGTGACATAGCGAAAATAGCTTTCAGAACTCAATATGGTAACTATAAATTCCTGGTTATGTCCTTCAGACTTACTAATGCCCCGCAGAGTGTTAAAGTAGTATCTAGATATGTTCGTCATTGTATTTATCGATGACATTCTAGTATACTCTAGAAATGAGAAAGACCATGAAAATCACCTGAGGATAGTTCTTCAGACACTCAGAGACCGCTAGTTGTACGCGAAGTTCCACAAATGAAAATTCTAGCTGAAGTCCGTGACTTTCCTTAGTCATGTGGTCTCGAGTGAGGGTATTAAGTTGGATCCTCAAAAGATAGTAGCAGTGATAGACTGCCCTAGACCTACCTCCCCAACCGAAATTAGAAGTTTCATGGGTCTAGCCGGTTATTACCGACGTTTTGTGGAAGGATTTTCCTCTATTACATCCCCTCTGACTAAGTTGACTCAGAAAAAGGTGAAAATTTAGTGGCCAGATGTGTGTGAGAAGAGTTTGCAGGAGTTGAAAACTTGACTCACTACTACTCCAATTTTGACCTTACCAGAAGGAACAGTTGGGTTTGTAGTGCATTGCGACGCTTCTAGAGGGTGACTCGGTTGTGTTTTGATGCAACGGGGTAAGGTGATAGCCTACACCTCCAGACAGCTCAAGGTTCAAGAAAAGAGCTATCAGACTCATGAATTGGAGTTGTCAGCGGTGGTGTTTGTATTGATAAAATGGAGGCACTACCTATACGGGGCTCACGTGGATGTTTTCACCGATCACAAATGCCTTTAGTATTTGTTCAGTGAAAAAGATCTTATTCTTCATCAAAGAAGGTGGTTGGAGCTACTGATGGACTATGACATGAGAGTGTTGTATCACCCAGTCAAAGCCAATGTGGTGGTTGATGCCCTAAGCAAAGTGCCTATGGGCACTGTGGCTCATGTTGAAGTGGGAAAAAAGGAACTAGAAAAGGATATCCACAGGTTAGCTCGGTTCGAGTTCAGTTGCTTAATACAGCTGAGGGTGAAGTAGTTCTCCAGAGTGGATTAGATTCCTCGTTGGTAGTTGAAATTAAGTCAAGGCAGGATAAAGATCTAATATTGCTGAAGCTAAAGGAGGTGGTTCTCAAAAAAGAAGTGGAGGCTTTCTGGTATACCCTGGGAACCCAAGGATCAGACCCGAGAGTCAAAATAGAGAAAAACTAGAAATTTGCACCAAGTCACAGAACAACCTGTAAGGTGGGTCATTAGGACTGACCACGAGTGATGAAGTGACTCGTGGACAAGCAGGGCACGACTAAGTTTTGGGGTGAGACAACGAGTATGACCATGACTCGTGGTCAGGCCACACGACTCGTTAGGTCTCCCATGGCCTAGGTTGATCAGTTGGAGAAGTAGGAAAGGATAGTGAAGACCACAGATGGTGACCATGAGTTGTGGTCAGACCTTACGACTCGTGAGATCACTCGTGGCTTGGACTGCATGGTTGATCAAGGTTTTGGGTAGTGGGGATAACGGGTGGGGACCACGAGTCATGGTCAGCAACCATGATTCGTGGGGTCCCTCGTGGGGTCCCCTGAGTATTTGGACAGTGAGCGCGATGGATCCCAACCATGAGTCTTTCCCCATGGTAACGACTCGTGAGGTCCCTCGTGGGGACTGGCAACCAGAAAATGTCTATATTTTAGTAAGGATGTTTTCATAAATTCTAAATTTCTAAGGCCTAAACCATGTCGTTTTAAGGTCCGAATAGGGTATTTTAAGGGGGATTAGTCCATGTTAAGCCTCATTCATGCATGCAAGAGTGTAGAGAGGAGTATAGAAGGTGATTCAAGGTGTTATTCCCCAATTTCTCGAAATTCCATTGTTGGCTTTCAAGGGAGATTAAGAATCAAGTATCCCCAGGTATGTAAGGTCATTAATGGGTGAATTCTTCAACACCCATGCTCCTACTCTGTCATTTATTCAAATTTTATTTAAATTTCATGGGGTTTTTGTGCTTGATTTGTATTAAATTTTATGATTTAATTATGGATCTTGAAATTTTTAAAACTTATCATTATCTACTAATTTTAATTATCTTTTGAGTTCTAAATTGATATTAATATTGTTGATCTTGAATTTTTAATCAATTAAGCTTGATTATGCATGCCCCGTGATGAATCGATTTATGATCCATTGATCCATTGATTTTTTGATAAGCCCATCATGATTTATGTTTTAAAATATGAATTTACTTGTGTTATCTATTATGATCTTATGGAATCAAAGATATATGCATTATTAAGAAGTATGTATGTATTTTAGTAAGCATGAATCATTTTTTGGCCGACTCACGGGCCTTACCTCATGGCTAATTTACTTATCTACACACGTGATTCTAATTATCATGATTTAACTAGCCATGAACTCATGCAAGGTATACTATGAGCACTATATATTTATTTTGCAAGTACTATCGAACACCGAGTAGGTTCGGGGCTCACGTTTAAGCCCCGGATCACATGAACTACATGCCACCATATGTATGTTGGGATCCCTTTCATGTTTTTCCCTGGCCCAAATTGGCATTTCTCATGTGTGATCACGCCCTTCACGGGTCCTACCCTTGGCAATGTTTGAAAACCCTCTCGACTAGTGTTACAAGTCGGGCTTCATGTGTGCTTATATGGGGTATGTCGGTTAAGTGAATCTCTCACTGTTCCTCTTGATTTATGCATGTTATGATTATGTATGTTGTCTCATGTCTTGTTATGTAAATGTCTTCTATTATGATTATGATTACATTACATTATGAATGTTTTGAAAACCTTGAGCCATATGATATGTTATTATAATTTACGATATGAGAATGACGTCATACTCTTATGATCATTTTAGCATTTCATATATGTTTTAAATTTCCATTTAGCTTACCTTGCATACTCATTACATTCCACGTACTCACCGCATACTTTCTATGTTGTATCATTTCATGATACAGGTCCCAGTTCTCAGGCTCATCCTCACCGTAGCTAGATTCTGACTTTCTGTTTGTGCATTTGGTGAGTCCTCATGTTCCAAGGGATACATATTCACACTCTATATTATTTCGTTAATTTTTGGATATCGGATTAGTTGGGGAGTTGTCCCATCAATCCGCCTTTCATGCTTAGAGGCTTATCAGACTATAAGATGTTTCTGCCCTATTATATAGGTCTAGTACTACTTTTCCCTTATGCTATGTTATGATTACGTTCTTTATGTTAAGTCTTCCACTCATGTGATTGAATTAGATGTATGCTCATTTCATGGGTCGACTTGGGTCTCTCATGGATCCTTCTCCCATCTCTACGATCTGGATGTACGTTTGGGTCATGAAAAAAATTGGTATCAGAGCCGTAGGTTTTGAAGTGTCCTAGGGTGTCTAAAAGCCTTGTTAAGTAGAGTCTTTTTTATGGGTGTGAAGCGCGCCACACTTATGACGAAGAAGCTACTAGACTTTTAGGAAACATTGCCTTATTTCATGATCTATGTCGTGCGGTGAACATCCTTTACTCTTCTAATTCGTGCTATTCGCGTTTGAAGAATCAATCCTCCATGATGGTTAAATGCCAGGAGAAGCGGTAATGGTAATGATAATGAAGGTTCCCATGATAGTGAGCATCAGCTAACCCCACCCATTCATGAGGAGCACGTACCATAGCCAGCTGCCCATGCCGAGGTCAGGGCAGCGATTCATATGCTGGCACAGGCCATTACTGCCCAGGTCCAGAGTCAGACAGTGGCGAATTTCCCTTAGAACGGGAATGCAGCGGTAGCTAGGGTGAGGGACTTCTTGAGGATGAGCCCTCCAGAGATCACGGGGTTGAAGGTAGATGAGGACGCACATGACTTTATTGAGGAAATTTTGAAAATCACTCAGGTTATGGGGGTGAACAATGGGGAATGCATTGATTTGACCTCCTGCTAGCTAAAGGGGGTCACACATTTTTGGTTTAAGCAATGGAGGGATGCTAGGGTGGCGGGTGTAGGCTCGATAGGTTGGGATGAGTTTCATATCGCATTCATGGATCGATTCTTCCCTCGAGAGATGGGGGAGCTCAAGGCGGCTGAGTTTGTGAATATAAAGCAGGGTAACATGTCTGTCCAGGAGTATTCATTGGAATTCACCTGGTTATCGAAATATTCTCTGGAGTTGGTGGTGGATCAGTGGGCTCGGGTGAGCCATTTAGTGCATGCAGTGGCAGATTACTTGGACAAGGATTGCCGGATTGCCAAGCTTCACCTAGACATGAATTTCCCCATATTATATTGTATTCACAACAGATGGAGTCGGTCTATAGGAGGCAGAGAGAGGACAAGAGGGCAAGGACCGACAGCTACGGGGTTTCTTAGGCTAGGTCAGGAGGTGGACCACGTCAGTAGACCCATAACAGGTCCATTTCTCCAACTTCATCACCGGCCAGCACGTCATCCAGGTTCAGGGGAGACTAGAGGAGCAGGGCTACAGGCTCGAGGGATCACGGTAGCATGTAGGTGGAGCACACTTTTCCAGTTTGCGTGAAGTGCGGAAAGAATCATCCAGGGAGGTATCTGGTTGGCGCAAATGATTGTTTCGGGTGTGGAAAACCCAAAAATAGGATCAAGGATTGCCCTATAGCCAGTTTTACCGCTCCAGTAGAACGACCCCCTCTGCAGGGTGCCTCCACTAGTTCAACGGGTGGTTAGCGCCAAAACAAGTTTTATGCCCTAATGCCTCGCTAGGAGCAGGAGGCTTCGCTAGATGTGGTCAGGGGTATGTTGCAATTCTTCCATACTAATGCTTATGGTTTGTTATATCTAGGAGATACTTTGTCTTTTGTGACCCCTTATATTGTTAGTAGTTTTGGAGTTAGTCCTAAAATTTTGTCAGAACTGTTCTCTATATCTACTCCAGTCGGTTAATCAGTGGTAGCTAAGTGGGTGTGCAGGGGTTGCCCCATTACAGTGTTGCATAAGGTTGCCTCCGGGGACATAGTAGAATTTGCCATGACTAACTTTGGCATCATTTTCGGTAGGGATTGGTTGTTTGCATGTTACGCTTCGATTAACTGTAGGACCCGTGTGGTGGAATTCCGATTTCCGAGTGAGTTAGTTTTGGAGTGGAAGGGTAGTTCGGCTGGTTTCATACCTTAAGGCCCAGAAAGTGATCTCTTAGGGTTGCCTATACCACCTAGTTAGGGTTAAGGATGTAGCGTCCGAGACTTCGACTATTCAGTCAGTTCCAGTGGTGTACGAGTATCCAATGTTTTCTCCCGATGATTTTCCAAGTGTTCCTCCGGAAAGGGAAATTTATTTGGGTATTGATCTATCGCCCGATACATATCCCATCTCCATTTCTCCTTACAGGATGGCTCCAGCCTAGAAAAAAGAGTTAAACGTACTGCTGAAGGATTTGTTGGATAAGGGTTTCATTAGACCGAGCAAGTCTCCATGGGGTGCACTGGTTCTCTTTGTTTGAAAGAAGGATGGATCCCTTTGAATGTGTATTGATTATCGATAGCTGAATAAGGTAACTATCAAGAACAGGTACCCCTTTCCCAGGATTGATGATTTATTTGTCCAGCTCCAGGGTGGCAGGTGTTTCTCGAAGATAGATCTAAGGTCCGGATACCATCAGCTTAGAGTTCGGGAGTGTGATATCCCAAAGACAGCCTTCAGAACTCGGTATGGACATTATGAGTTTGTAGTTATTTCATTTGGACTAACAATTATTCATGACCTGAACGGAGGCCCGGACCATAGACACGGGATAAGGGACCCTGAGGAGGCCCAAGTCGACCCATAGTATGAGCATACCACTAACTCATTCAAAATTGAAGGAAACACTAATATACTCTCACCAGAGATCTAAAGCAACATTGCATAAGAATAAACATCCGAAACAGAATACATGTCTAATTCAGAAAAGGCTCTAATCTGGACGAGCTGATGGGACAAGACCCTAACGAGCTCTACAATACTAAAACTAAAATACATAGAAGAAACTGAAATTCTAGTCCGAGGACTCACCAACTCTGAACAGGTGCTAACTTGAATAAGCTAACTAAGATAGGGGCTGAAGCCGTGAGCCATGATACAACATAGAAAGTATGCGGTCAGTACGTGGAATGTACCGAGTATGCAATGTAAGTATAACCTCTATAATAAGTAAAATCATCCAAACAAATCACTTCATAACATAAGCTTTTAGAGAATTGAGGGAACTCACATGCATTCCTCAAAAATCATAATCCCTTTCATGATGTGACAACGCATACTTTATAACATCAACTATTTCGAATGACTCAAAGTTGAGATGCAACATTTATAGAAAAGTTGAACATTGAGTCAAACCTTACTTTTAAAACATGCATGCATACATAGTGACCATGATTAATGAATATGCAAATCTGAATCATATGGACAATGGGAGACTCATCACTTAACTGACATACCACGATAGAGCTTACATGGTCCTGACTATTACACTAAAGTGGGCAGAGCTGTCCAAAACCTTTTCAGGGCTAAGGACGCTACCATGATATCGATTTAAAGCTGAAGAGCCAATCGGAATGGGGATAGCTCACAAGGGAGGTCCCAATAATATAATAGAATCAACCTACGTTGGCGCGTAGTTATTGGGCATAGGGTTATTGACCATTAGCCCGCTCGGGTCTAGACTCTTATCCAAAAATAATGCAATGCTCTAAATCGTATAAATACGAAAGTCAACATCGTCTAGTGACGAAGCTCAATATGTAATCATGCATAAACTCAACATCGTATGGAAACGAAGCTCAACATCGTCTATTGAATAAGCTCAATAATGAAATCATGCTTAAACCCAACATCATATGAAATTAAGCTCAATGATGAGATACATCTCAATTATGAATTCATGCATATGAGAATCTTTACTATGAAACATACCACAATCTCAAAGAATAGTGGGAAACTTTATCCCACAACCATGTGATAAGCTTACTTTAAAATACTACTTTATCAATCTCAATATAAGGGTGTTTCCCAAAATGTTGTCATGCTTTGATTCATTCAATTATTGAAAACATTATAATTTGGGATATTTCACTCCAAAATTAGGTAATAAAGTATATTCGAGAAAATCATCATTCATACTCAACATTGGGCACTACCCAAAGGTTCATCATACTTGACTATACTAGATTCATACCCCGTACTTCGATTATAGACATACCCATAATAAAAAATCATCAATATCATACATTCATCGAAAATCTCTTCTTATGAACTCCATACCCATGGGCCTTTAATTTCATAAAACTAGAAAACTCAGGTTAAATTGAAAGAACTTTAAAAATTTGCCCATGCTTTATGTTAAATAATAAGAACATGAACAATTCATACCCATGTATAAAGATTGAGAAAATGTGCAATTGGTTAGAGACCCCACACTTGATCATAGGAGATTCATTTGAACAGGGAGAAATTGGGCATGGGTGTGGAAAGAGAAAACCCATTAAAACTCTACATACCTGGAGATGAGGAATTTTATCACCCTTCAGTTCCCTAAGATCAGATTCCAAAGTAAACCTTTAATTTTGGCCTTAAATGACATCCTTCAAGCCCTCCACCTTGCATGCATGGGGAGTATGCACTTAGAATAGGTCTTCCCCCACTAAAACCCTTTCAAAATGACTCCTAAACAACGTATTATAGGGCCTTAGGACTACGAAATGACAAAAATGCCCTTATTAAAATCGCAAAAAAACCTGTAGTGGTCAATCCAAAGGTTGAACCAACTGACCATGGGAAGATACCATGACCCGTGGTAGCCTCCCGTGGTCTAGACTGCCAAACATCCCGGTTTCTAATCTGTACCCACGGCTTTAAAGTAAGAGTCGTCCTTCCAAACCACAGATCGTGGTTTCAAACCGTCTCAGCCACTACCCAGATCCACTTCATTCCTACGACCACTAACAACGGCCCGTGCCTTCTCACAATGGGTCGTTGTGACGCTTGTGGTCCACCCTACCACCAGGACTGGCTTCAATCCATGATCATAAACAACGGCTCATGGTTTGTTACAACGTGTCATTCTATGGCTCGTCTTTCAACATTTTTCCCAGATTCCTGTGCTTTGAATTTTTAACTCCCTGGTTTATTCCTAAGAACTTTCGGGGTATTACACAAATGCTCCTGCAGCTTTTATGGACTTGATGAACAGGGTGTCCAAGCAGTATCTGGACATGTTCATACTCATGTTCATCCATGATATTCTTATATACTCCCGGAGTAAGGAAGAGCATGCTACTCACTTGCGTATAGTGCTTCAAGTCCTCAAGGATTGTCAGTTATATGCAATGTTAAGCAAATATGAGTTTTGATTGGACTCGGTGGCATTTTTAGGCCATGTGGTTTCAGGTGAGGACATTAAGGCAGATTCCCACAAAATCGAAGCCGCAAAGAATTGGCCCAGACCGGTGAATCCTTTAGAAATTCAGACTTTCTTGGGCCTAGCAGGTTACTACCAGAGATTTGTTAAGGGTTTCTTATCTATTGCGACACCATTTACCAAGTTGACTAACTAAAAGGTAAAGTTCCAATTTTAAGAGGCTTGTATGGAATGCTTACAGGAATTGAAGACCCGACTCACTTCAACACTAATGTTGACTTTACCCAAGGGTACAGATGGATTTGTTGTATATTGTGATGCTTCGAGAGTCAGACTTGGATGTGTGTTGTGGCAGCATGGGAAAGTAATAGTATATGTCTCGCGACATCTGAAAGTTCATGAAAAGAATTACCCGAACCATGATCTCGAGTTGGCTGCGGCGGTATTTGCATTGAAGATATGGTGGCATTACTTGTATGGGTTACAAGTCAGGCTTCATGTGTGCTCATATGGGGTATGTCGGTTAAAAGAATCTCCAACTATTCCTCATGATTTATGCATGTTATGATTATATATGTTGGCTCAAGTCATGTTAAGTAAATCACTTCTATTATGATTATGATTATGTTATGTTATGAATGTTTTGAAAACATTGAGCCATATGATATGTTATTATGATTTACGATGAGAGCCTGACGTCCTACTCTTATGATCATTTGTGAATTTCATATATGTTTTAAATGTTTGTTTAGCTTTCCTTGCATACTCAGTACATTCCACGTACTGACTGCATACTTTCTATGTTGTATTGTTGCATGATACAGGTCCTAGTTCACAGGATCATCCTTACCCGTAGCTAGATTCAAACTTGATGTTCGCGCATTTTGTGAGTCCTCATATTCCAAGGGCTACATGTTCACACTCTATGTTATTTCCTAAGTTTCTTGATGTTGGATTAGTTGGGGATTTGTCCGATCAGTCCGCCATTCATGCTTAGACGCTTATCAGACTACAAGATGTATTCCGCCGTATTGTATAAGTCTAGTACTCTTCCCTTATGCTATGTTATGATTATTTTCTTTATTTTAAGTCTTCCACTCATGTGATTGAATTAGATGTATGCTCATTCCACGGGTCAACTTGGGGTCTCTTGTTGCTCCTTTCCCCGTGTCTACGACCTGGATGTACGTTTGGGCCGTGACACTTTCTCCCAAGGGGGAGATACTGTACTCTATTACCAGGGTAGGTTGTGCGAACCCGATATGGGTGATTTGAGACAACAGATACTGCATGAAGCACATAGTTAGAGATATTCCATCCACCCAGGTTCTATTAATATGTACCATGATTTACGTGATATTTTCTAGTGGAACAACATGAAGAGAGACATCGCAGAATTTATAGCTAAGTGCCCTAACTACCTGCAAGTTAAGGTGGAACACCAGACACCGGGAGGTATGACTCAGGATATCAACATACCCACATGGAAGTGGGAAGAAGAAAATATGGATTTTATTACAGGTCTACCACGTACTCAATTTGGATAATAGTAGACTAGATGACTAAGTCAGCACTCTTCCTCCTTGTCAAAACCATAGACTCAACTAAGGACTATGCTAGGCTTTATATCCAGGAGTTGGTAAGACTTCATGGGGTTCCCTTGTCAATTATCTCAGACAGAGGTACCTAGTTTACCTCTCACTTCTAGAGTCTTTTAAGAAGGGACTTGGTACCCAGGTCAAGCTCAGTACAACATTTCACCCGCAGACAAATGGACATGTTGAGCGGACTATCCAGACCATGGAAGATATACTGAGATCTTGTTTGATTGATTTCAAGGGCAATTGGGATTATCATTTGCCTCTTATCGAGTTTGCGTAAAAAAACAACTATCACACTCCAGTGTTAAGATAGCCGTATTTGAGGCATTATATGGTAGGAGGTGTAGATCTCCTATAGGGTGGTTTGAGGTTGGTGAAACTACTCTAATCGGGCCAGACTCAATCCATGAAGTTGTTATACCCCGAGGACTCAAAGATCGGACCCAAGAGTTGAAACAGGGAAAAATTGAAAATCTGGGTTGCCGACATAGGACGAGTCGCTGGACGACTCGTGCGGAAAACCCACGAGTCATTAGGTAACTTGTGGGGAGACTTGTGTGAAAGGATGGTTGAAGGTCCCCACGGGCAAGGGAACGACTCATGGTAAACCACCACGAGTCGTCAAGTCAGCCGTGGGGTGAAGTTGAAAAATAAAATGGGAGGATCGACCAGTCTACTTAATGGAAGGAGACCATGACTCATCATGATAGGAAACGAGTCGTGGTATGAGTGGTCGGGAGGAATTTTAATAAAATGGTTTTAAGGAGGCAGTGAACGTGATGAGTGGTGGCCATGACTTGTGGCCACCGATAATGAATCGTTATGTCGTCCATTAGAGGTTCCAGTGACCAGTTCAGACAATGTACTTAACGGGCAAGGTGATGGACCGTGATGACTGGCAATGAGTTGTAAAGTCACTTGTTGGGACCCCTGACAATTATTTTCCTGCGAGTTAGTAAGGTCTTTTATATAAATTCCTATGATCCTAAGGCCTAAACTACGACGTTTTGGGTTATGAGAAGAAAAATTTAAAGGGGTTAAGTTCAGATTTCACTCCATTCTTATATGCATGCAAGGTAGAGGAAGTTAGGGAGTGAATCAAGCCTAGAATTCATCAATCCATTGCAATTTCTTATTGGTGCATCAAGTGATATTTAGAATCTGATAATCCCAAGTATGTAAGGTCATCAACGGGTGAATCCTTCCACACCCATGCTCCGACTCTATAATTGTACTTAAAATTTATTAAAAGCTCATGGTGTTTTGTATTTGATTTATATAAAATCAAATGATTTAATTATGGGGTTGTTTGATTTTGAAATATTATCATAATCTATGGTTTTTGATTATCTTTTGAGAATTAAATTGATTATAATGATACTGATTTTGATTTTCGAAACAATTAAGCTTAATTATGCATGCCCTATGATGAATCGATTTATGACCTATTATCCCATCGATGTTCTTACAATCCCAGATTGAATTATGTTCTAAATTATGAATTCATTATGTTACCCATTATGATTTTATGAAATTCAATCTATGTACATGATCTACAAGTATGCATGAAACTTATTATTCATGAACTATGTTTTTGGCCGACTCACGGCCCTCATGTCATGGCTAGTTCTTATATGTTCAAGCATGTTCACGATTATCATGCTTTATCTAGCCCATAAACTTATGTATGTAGTATTATCAGCACTATATATGTTTTGGGAGAAGTATTTAACACCAAGTAGGTTCGGGGCTCAGGTTAAGCCTCGAATATCATGCACTACGTGCCACCATATGTATGTTGGGAACCCTTTCATGTTAGTCCCTGTCCCAAATGTCCCTTTTCATGGTTCTATCACACTTTCAAGGTTCTACCTTTGGTAAGGTATGAACACCCTCCCGACTAGGGTTACAAGTCAGGCATCATCTGTGCTCATATGGGGTATGTCGGTTAAGAGAATCTCCCACTGTTCCTCATGATTTATGCATGTTATGATTATGTATGTTGGCTCAAGTCAAGTTAAGTAAAGCACTTCTCTTAAGATTATGACTATGTTTATGTTACAAATATTTTGAAAACCTTGCGCCGTATGATATGTTATTAGGATTTACCATACGAGCATGATGCCCTACTCTTATGATCATTTGTGAATTTCATAGTTGTTCTAAAATGTCCTCTTTACTTACTTTGTATGATCAGTACATCCAACATACTGACCGCATACTTTATATGTTGTATCGTCTCATGATACAGGTCCCAGTTCTCAGGCTCGTCCTCACCCGTAGATAGATTCAGATTTTCCCTCAACACACTTGGTTAGTGCTCATGTTCCGAGGGCTAAATGTTTACACTTTATGTTATTCTTTTCACTTTCTTGATGTTGGATTAGTTGGGGTGTTTTCCCATCAATCCATCATTCATGTTTAGAGGCTTATCAGACTACACATTGTATTTTTCCGTATTGGTATAAGTCTTGCACTAATTTTTCCCTTATGATATCCAATGATTACATTATTTATGTTAAGTCTCTCGCTCATGTGATTGAATTAGATGTATGCTCATGACATGGGTTGACTTTTGGGTCTCTCGGGGCTCCTTGTCCTGTGTCTATGTTCCGGCTGTACGTTTGGGACGTGACAAATTTGGTATCAGAGCCATAGGTTTGAAGTCTACTAGGGAGTCTGAAATCCGCGTTAATTCGAGTCATTTTCATGGGTGTAAAGCGCACCACACTATTGACGAAGAGGCTACTAAACGTTTAGGAAATGTTCCCTTCTTTCATGATCTATGTCGTGTGATAAAAAGTCTCCCTATTCTTATAACTCTTGCTATATGCATGTGAAGAATCATGTCTTCTCAGAACAATGATGGGAGTCAGTCAGTGCCACCAGCTCCAATGGATTCCATGTAAGTTATTGATGTGGAGATCGGAGCTGCTCTCATAGTATTGATGCGAGCTATGATCACCCAGCCTAACCAACAGGCTATCACACCAGTGAAACTTACTGGGGACGCAACAACTACTGGGATTCAAGGACTCATGAAGGAGAGCCTGCCGGAGGTTGGTGACTCGGGTATGGTTGGGGAGTGTATGGGAACAAGAGGGAAAACAAGAGGCCTAAGGCCAGAATCCTTAAGAGATCCAAACAAGGGTCGAATAATGGGAGTCACTCTCAAACCCGCCAAAAGTTTCTAGTCCAAGATTGGGGGTGCAAGCCCCGTGTGAGGGAGATTACTTACCCAAATTGCAGGCGTTGCGGAAAGCACCACCGAGGAAAGTGCTTGGCAGGTTCAGATGTTTATTTTTATTTTGGCCAACTCGGTCATAAACACAGGGATTGCGCTTCAGCCAAGCGAGATGGTCGGAAAGGCCGTGCTCCGAATCCTTCTCCATCAGCTCCAGAAAATTTCCCACCCTAGCAGCACAGGTTATCAAGAGCGATAGGCGGTCAACTGCAGATGTAGTATCATGCATGTTATAAGTTATTCCCTCGTACCTATCATTATTGTTAGTTCCAAGGAATGCTGTAAGAGGTACAATTCCCTTTGAACATTATAAGATTAGATTATCATATATGAGGTGAGCAAATGGTAAGTGAGGGCCCAGTCATGTCTTGAGTTTCTAGTAAGGAAGTCCTATGGATAGCATTCGGGGGTAGTCTCTCCTTTCTTCTTTAGATGTTCCCTTACGTATCGCTCGATGCTACGCTCGACTTCCGCTTACATTCAGAACCCTAAGATGAAAGGCAACCCTGTCCATCTGCGATCTCAATATTACCGTTTTGTTTCAGGTCATGACTCTCGTTATGTATGTGAACCCATGTTTCTTAGCACACTCAGCCCTATGAATTTAGTCCCCAAAGTTTGTTCTATCGGCTCATGTGTTTGTGCTATATCGAATATATGCCAAGATTAGACATCCTATAGGATTCGTGCTCATGATTCTATTACTCTAAACCCTAAGGATGTTCCCCGTGATGGAAATATTAGTTAAGACGTGTACGTTCAGGATAACACCCTATTCCCACCATAGATGCCGAACCTAGTACAAGAAGCCCAGTTATTGACCATGCCTAGAAGTGTAGCAAGCCACATGGACATGTTGTGATTGTCGATCCATTTTCCTAGGATGAACCTTTCCTTATCTTTACTCTATTGTTCATGACTTTCGGAAGTGGAAGACTTCGTTATGAGATGATTCAATGAAGATTGGATGAGACATTCGATTTTTGAAGGGTTTGAAGTTTGAGGGTTGACCAAAGTCAACAATCTAGGTTGTCAAACATGAAATTAGATTCTGAGAGTTTGGTTGATTCTAAGTGGTGAGTTATGATTCTAAGAGTGGGACAGCATGCTCGTATGGTAAATTATAATGACATAT
>JACEIK010000815.1:246986-263614 GCA_018107945.1 Datura stramonium
CTTGTGACCTGGTGTGAATTTCTAGTTTCTCCATTTTGTCTTCCGGGTCTGATCCTTGGGTTCTCGGGGTATAACAAAAACAATTAAGCTTAATTATGCATGCCCCATGATGAATCTATTTATTACCTATTATCCCATCGATGTTCTTATGAGACCATCATTAATTATGTTCTAAATTATGAATTCAGTATGTTACCCATTATGATTTTATGAGATTCAAACTATATGCATGATCTACAAGTACGTATGAACCTTATTAAATCATGAATTATGTTTTCGGCCAACTCACGGGGCTCATGTCATGGCTAGATTGCATATTTTCAAGCATGTTTACAATTATCATCATTTAACAAGCCCATGAACTCATGTATGTATTATTATGAGCACTATATATATTTTTGGAGTAGTATCAAACACTGAGTAGGTTCGGTGCTCAGGTTAAGCCCCGGATCTCATGAAATACATGGCACCCTAGGTATGTTGGGACCAATTTCATGTTAGTCCCTGGCCAAAATGTCCCTTTTCATGGTGATATTACACTTTCATGGTTCTATCCTTGGCAAGGTACGAACACCCTCCCGACTAGGTTTAAAGGTCGGGCTTCATGTGTGCTCATATGGGGTATGTCGGTTAAAAGAATCTCCCACTGTTCCTCATGATTTATGCATGTTATGATTATGTATGTTGGCTCAAGTCAAGTTAAGCAAAGCTCTTCTCTTATTATTATGACTATTTTTATGTTACGAATGTCTTGAAAACCTTGAGTCATATGATATATTATTATGATTTACGATACGAGCATGATGTCCTACTCTTATGATCATTTATGAATTTCATATATGCTCAAAAATATCCGATTTACTTACCTTGCATGCTCAGTATATTCCACGTACTGACAATATACTTTTTATGTTGTATCGTCTTATGATACAGGTGTCAATTCTCAGGCTCGTCCTCACCCATAAATAGATTCGGATTTGCTCTCAGCTCACTTGGTGAGTCCTCATATTCTGAGGGCTACATGTTCACACTCTATGTTATTCCTTTCAGTTTCTGGATGTTGGATTAGTTGGGGTGTTTTCCCATCAATCCGCCTTTCATGTTTAGAGGCTTATCAGACTACACATTATATTATGTCGTATTGTATAAGTCTTGCACTGGGTTTTCCCTTATGTTATTTTATAATTACGTTCTTTATGTTAAGTCTTCCGCTCATGTGATGGAATTAGATGTATGCTAATGCCATGGGTCGACTTGAGGTCTCTCGGGGCTCCTTATCCCGTGTCTATAATCCGGGTGAACGTTTGGGTCATGACAGAAGCTCTGCAGAAAGTACAGCTCATCCGAGATATATTGAAAATAGCTCAGAGCCGTTAGAAATATTATGCTGATATGAGGAGAAGAAAATTAGAGTTTGCAATGGATGACTGGGTTTATCTAAAAATTTCACTTATGAAAGGGGTGATGAGATTTGGGAACAAAGGAAATCTCAGTACGAGATATGTGGAACCCTATAGAATTTTGAGGCGAATTGGCAATGTAGCCTATGAGCTAGAATTACCTTCAGAGTTGGCATCTGCGCACCTAGTCTTCCATGTGTCACTATTGAAGAAGTGCATCTGTGATCTATCCTCAGTTGTTCTACTAGATAACATGAGAATAAAAGATAGTCTCTCTTATGAAAAGGTCCCAGCTCAGATCCTTGACCGTCAAGTTTATAAGCTAAGGAACAAAGAAGGAACTTCATTCAAAGTCTTGTGGAGAAATCAGCATGTAGAAGCAGCTACGTGGGAAGCCGAATAAGATATGATTGCTAGATACCCACACTTATTCCCTTCCATCTTGGTTTATGTTTAAGGTATCAATTTTCTCCCTAACATCTCTACTCAGTTACATGTTCAATCCATGTGTCTCTGTTTCTTTTATGCTAATGAATGTGGATAGGATTTTTGAATTTAGTTTAGTCATGTAGTTCAATTCGGACGTAGTCATTCTGTTAGTTGTTAGCTTTCATGATTAGTATTTGAGTAAAATGATTGCAATTATGTACTTTTCTGTGTGTTTTCCAATATTCGAGGAAGAATGTTCCCAGGGGGAGATATTGTAATGCGCCAAAAACCCTTAGATCAGACTCGGGAGTTGAAATGGAGAAAACAGGATTTTCTACACCAGGTAACAAAATGAGTCGTCCTGTGATCCGTGGGATAGGGCACAAGTCATGGAGTGACTCATAAGGAAGAGTCCAGACATGGTTGAAAAATTGGAAAATTGAGTGACTACAGGTGTGAGCAGGAGTCGTGGTCAACACCATGAGTCGTTATGTGAGTCGAGGTCAAGGGTTGATTGAAAGTTGGAAAACTCAGGCAGTGCACTTAACGGGTCCTACCATGACTTGTTTTGGACACCACAAGTCGTTGTTTTGCCTATGGTGACCCTGTCACGACCCAAACATACACTCGGATCGTAGACATGGGACAAGGAGCCCCAAGAGACCCCATGTCGACCCATGGCATGAGGATACATCTAATCCCTATCACATGAGTGGAAGACTTAACATATAAGAATGTAACCATAACACATCGACGCTGTCCATTAGAACTACTAGGGTTGGATCNTGAAACGTGCTCATAGAAATTCATACATGACATGCATGGCTAGTTAAATCATGATAATCATAACATGCTTGAGAATTCGTTATACTAGCCATTGAAAATGCCATGTGGATATTGCCCATAATTTCAATCATGCTTGAAATGCTTAAAGTTATGGGAACATGATCATAATAACATGAGTAGTTGAAGACATGCTTAAAATTCCAAAAAAAACTCGTATTATGCTTGTGAAATCATCATGACCATGAACTTTACTAAAAATAATTCTCATGATTGGGCATCTATACTTTTAGGGGGTTAAATCATAAAAAATTTGAATAAACAAGTAAAATCAGCCCAAATAACTCGAAATTCGTAAGTTAGGCATACTACAACAACCTCATTTAAAATTTTAAGGAATCATGCAATTTGATAAAAACCCATAAAGTTTTAGTAACTTCAAACATAGAATTAGGGAGAAATTGGGCATGGGTAGGGACTAAACTACCCATTCAAAACCCCACATACCTGGAATTATGTGATTATTAACTCCCTTGAAAAACCCTAGGTGGAAACTTTAAAAATTGAAGAACCCTTGAATCTCCTCCTACTCCCTTCTCTAGTTCTTGCAAATGCCAAATGAGACTTAGCATGAGTTTTTCCTGCGTAAAAAAACTTGTCCTGACCTCAAAACGACGTGGTTTAGGGTCCAAAAGCGTAGAAAAGTCGAATTTGCCCTTGATGAAATTTTCCTAAAAAATAGTTTTGGCCCTGACCATGACTCGTACCACGAAGTCACCGCTCGTGGTCACCTCACCACTTTTCAATTTTCTGAATCTGTCCACGACTCGCATACCATGACTCGTAGTACCATCCTATGGGTTGTACTGTCAGTCGTGGTACCATCCACCCATACCAAAACTGACTTAACCATGATTCCTCATCACAACTCGTTGCTTCATCCGACGAGTGATGACTCACTCTGGCACCACTGAGAATTTCACCAGGACTCCTAACGACGAGTCGTACCTACGCGTCATGATGTGTAGGACCTCCCGTGATATGACCTCAGGCTCCCGAATTCATCACGACTCGAGTCATGAGTTGTAGGTCCTTACCATGATTCGTACCTCGAGTCGTACTGGTGCAAAATTTCAAGTTTTCTGTAGTTTTCAACTTCAGCTCCTTGGTCTATTCTTAGGCCTTTCTGGGGTATTACAATATCTCACCCTTGGAAACATTTGTCCTCGAATCTAAGAAACAAGGAACAAACAGAAACACATAATTACCATATGCAAATACTGATCATTTAAGCCGAAAATTGACGGAATGACTACCCCCGAAAAGAACTACATAGCTGGACTGAATTCAGATATCACATACATATATCATATCATAAAACAAACTTGTGCGCATGAAGGGAACATGAAAAACTGATTATAGGTTTAGGGAAAAAAATATTACCTCAAACTGAAATTGGGCCGATAGGGAACAAGTGGGGGTATTTAGCCATCATATCCACTTCCGCTTCCCACGTAGCTCCCTCAACATGCTGATTTCTCCATAACACCTTTACTAAAGCTACTTCCTTGTTCCTCAGCCTTCAAACCTAATGATCCAAGATTGCAATAAGAACTTCTTCATAACTGACGCTATCCTTCACGCCAACACATTCCACCGGAACCACTAAGGCTGGATCTCCCATGCACTTTTTCAAGAGCGATACATGAAATACGGGATGAACTGAAGCCAACTTTGAAGGTAACTCTAACTCATAAGCTACATTACCCACTCGTCTCACAATTTGGTATGGGCCAATATAGTGGGGGCTGAGTTTCCTTTCTTTCCAAATCTCATTACTCCTTTCACGGGAGATATCTTCAGAAACACCCAATCATTGATCTCGAACTCAAGCTCTCTTCTCCTCACATCCGCATAATACTTTTGGCGACATTGAGCCGTTTTCATCCTTTCTCTTATTAACTGAACGTTCCCCATAGCCTTATGGACAGAATCTGGACCCACTAATGAAGCCTCACCGACTTCAAACCACCCAATGGGCAATCTACACCTTCGTTCGTAAAGAGCCTCAAACGTTGCCATCTTAATGCTGGAGTGATAGCTGTTGTTGTAGGCAAACTCAATAAGAGGTAAATGCTCATCCCAACTACCCTTGAAGTCAATAACACAAGCTCTAAACATGTCCTCAAGAGTCTAGATAGTCCGCTCTTCCTCACCATCTGTTTGCGGATGAAATGTCGTGCTAAGCTTGACCTGGGTGCCAAGTCCTTTTTGAAAAGATCTCCAGAACTTAGAGGTGAACTGAGTACCTCTATCTGATATAATGGACAAGGGCACTCCATCTAATCTAACCAACTCTCAGATGTATAACTTAGCATAATCATCTGCTGAATTGGTGGTTTTGACCGGTATGAAATGAGCAGCCTTGGTCAACCTGTTGACCATAATCCAAATGGAGTCATACTGTCTACGAGTGCGGGGTAAACCTGTTACAAAGTCCATATTGATTTCTTCCCACTTCTGAGTAAGAATAATGATATGTTTGAGTACACCCCCCGGTATTTGATGCTCGACTTTCACTTGTTGGAAATTCAGGCACTTGGGTACGAATTATGCAATATCACTCTTCATGCCATTCCACTAGTAGATTTCCCGCAAGGCATGATACATTTTGGTGGCACATAGATTGATAGAATATCTAGTTCTGTGATCCTCATGCAACATCCGACTCCTCAAATCCCCTATGTTCGAAACACATAAGCGACCCTAATACCGAAGCACACCATCTCCCCCTTTGGAGAAGACTTCTACCTTTTGATTTTGGACAACTTCTTTCAAATTTACCAATATTGGATCTGCATCTTGTTTAGCCTTCACCTCCTTTCCAAGGACGACTCTGACCCATTCTGAACTACTACTCCACCATCAGTTGAACCAACTAATCTAACTCCCAACCGAGCAAGTCGATGTACCTCCTTTACCAGCTCCTCTTGTATTCACTCAGATATGACACACTTTCCATAGAAAGTCTACTAAGGGCATTTGCTACCACGTTGGCCTTACCTGGGTGGTAAAGGATACTCATGTCGTAGTCTTTAAGTAGCTCTAACCACCTCCGTTGCCGAAGATTTAGTTCCTTCTGAGTGAACACATATTGTAAGCTCTTGTGGTCTGTGAATAAATCTACATGAACCCCATACAAGTAGTGTCGCCATATCTTTAAAGAAAATACCATTGCGGCCAACTGAAGATCATGGATTGGGTAATTTTTATCGTGAATTTTTAGCTGTCTGGAAGCATATGCTATGAATTTCCCATGCTTCATCAATAAACATCTAGTTTGACTATCGAAGCATCATAATATACAACGAAGCCATCGGTACCCTCCGGTAAAGTCAACACCGATGTTGAAGTGAGTCTGGCCTTCAATTCCTGGAAGCTCGTCTCACAAGCCTCCGACCATTGGAACCTCACTTTTTTATGCGTCAATCTAGTCAATGGGGCTGCAATGGATAAGAAACCTTCAACGAACTTCCGATAGTAACCTGCTAAGCCCAAAAAGCTCCTGATCTCTGAAGGGTTTACCGGTTTGGGCCAGTTCTTTACCGCCTCTATTTTCTGGGAGTCCACCCTTATACCTTTGCTAGACACTACATGTCCCAAGAATGCAACTGATTTCAGCCAGAATTCACATTTGCTGAACTTGGTATATAGCTGGTTATCCTTGAGGGTATGAATTTCTACCCTCAGGTGTGTGGCATGCTCCTCCTCGCTCCTAGAGTATATTAATATATCTTCAATGAACACGATCACGAACATGTCCAGATATGCCTCAAATACCCTGTTCATTAGATCCATAAAAGTTTTAAGGGCATTGGTTAGTCCAAAAGACATAACAACGAATTCATAATGGCCATACCGGGTTATGAAAGTAGTCTTTGGGATGTATCTCTCCCGAACCCTGAGCTGGTGATACCCGGACCTGAGATCTATCTTTGATAAATATTTGGCACCCTCAAGCTGATCGAATAGGTCATCAATCCTGGGTAAAGGGTATCTATTCTTGATGGTGACCTTGTTTGACTCCCTATAGTCAATACACATTCGAAGAGAACCACTTTTCTTCCGGACAAACAACACCGGGGCACCCATGGGGACTTACTCGGTCTAATGAAACCCTTATCCAACAACTCCTCAACTTCACCTTTAACTCTTTTAGCTTGAATTGGGCCATGCAGTAGGGAGGTATTGATACGGGCTGCGTGTCGGGTAAAATATAAATCTCAAAATCAATCTCCCTCTCGGGAGGAACACCTGGTAGGTCATCTTGAAATACATAGGGATATTCACATACCACATGGACTGACTAAATGGTCAGGGTCTCAGACGTGACATCCTTAACCCTACCAAGTGGTAAATACAACCCTTGGAAATCATTTTCCTAGCCTTGATATAGTAGATAAAGCGGCCTACAGGTACCGCCGAACTACCCCTCCATTCTAAAACTAGTTCACCTAGAAACTGGAACTCCACCGCTCGGGTTCTACAGTTAACAGAAGCATAACATGCAAACAATCAATCCATGCCCAAAATAATGTCAAAATCAGTCATAGAAAATTCTACTAAGTCTGCGGGGGTAACCTTATGCAATACAGTAATGGGGCAACCTCTATATACCTTCCTCGCTACGACCGAATCCCCAATCGGAGTAGACCCAGAAAACGGTTCTGACAAAATTTCAAGACTGACTCCAACGTGACTAGCAATGTAAGGTGTCACAAAAGAAAGTGTATCTCCCGGATCTAACAAAGCATAAGCATCGATATGAAAAACTCGCAAAATACCCGTAACAACATTGGGAGAAGTCTCCTGCTCCTATCGAGAGCCAAGTGCATAAATTGGTTCTAGCGCTAGCCACCAGCTGAACCAGTCGCAGCACTCTCTGAGCCTGACGTGCCACTAGAACTGCTGAACTAGCTGCTGAAGTACGGACTCCACCACCCCCTAATCTAGCTGCAGGGCAATCCCTGAGCCTGTGTCTGGGTTTACCACACCCGAAACAAGCGTCTGAGCCCACCAAAATTTCCCTGGGTGATTCTTGCCACAATTAGCATAAGATGGAAAAGTGCGCTCTATGCGTATGCTATTCTGACCCCTCGAACCTGAGGACCTGATCCTCTAAACGTCTCGAGGCCTTGATGAGGTGCTGGCTGAAGATGGTACTGGTGTAATGGACCTGTGCTGGGACTACGGGTGAGGCCCACCCCCTAGTCTCGGCTGGGAGAACCTGTGGCTATCAGTTCTGGCCCTCTTGGCCTCTCTTTGCCTCTTATGAGCTACCTCCATCTGATAGGCATAGAGGACTATCCATGGGTAGTCCATATCCTAATGAAACATTGTTGTTCTACAGTCCTTGTCCAGATACTCGACTACTACCTGCACGAATCTGCTCACCCGCGCCCTCTGGTCCATCACTAACTCCGGGGCATACCTTGACAGGCTAGTGAACTCAAGTGAATATTCTAGCACCGTCATCTTTCGCTTTTTGAGGTTAACAAACTCGGTTGCTTTCAGTTCTCTCATCTCCCGAGGGAAGAACATGTCGAGAAAGGCCATGTGGAACTCATCCCAATGATAGGGCCCGCTCCCACTGCCCTACTATCCTTTCATTGCTTGAACAAAATATAAGCGAACTCCTTCAGCTGATAAGAGGCAAAGTCAATGCACTCCGCATTCGTTACCCCCATCACCTAAGTGACCTTCAAGATCCCTCTGATGAACTCGTATGGATCCTCGTCCACCTTTGCCCCTGTGAACTCCGGAGGGTTCATCCTTAAAAAGTCCCTGATCCGAGATTCCACTACATTGCCGTTCTGTGGAACATGTGCAACAGCCTTCTAGTTGACTTGAGTAGTCAAGGCTTGCGCCAACATTTGAATAGCCGCCCGAAACTCGGCGTAGGAGCTGGCTCTAGTGCTTGGGGCTCCTAAACAGGTGGGGCTTGTTGACGCCCATTATCATGGACAGCCTCGTGGCCTTCATCATTTCTATTCCTCATTTCGTTTATCCTTTTGGGAGCCATAATTTTCTACAATCGCGAATAGCACGACTTAGAAGGATGGAGAGATTTTGACCACATGACATAGATCATGAAAGAAGGGAATATTTCCTAAAACATTCAGTAGCCTCTACGTCATAGGTGTGGCGCTTCACACCCATGAAAAAGACTCTACCTAACGCGGTTTTTAGACTCCCTAGGACATATCAAAACTTATTGCTCTGATACCAAGTTTGTCACGACCCGAGAGCACACCCGAATCGTAGACACGGGACAAGGAGCCCCGAGTAAACCCATGGCATGAGCATATAACTAATTCCTTCACATAAGGCGGAAAACTTACTTAATAATCATGACCTAACTGAAAATCATAACATGAGATATAAGAAACAACAATACATGATCAAAACATAAATGGATGAATACTACAAATAGGTCTGAAATCCTCTAATCATAATAGACGGGTTGAAGGGACAAAACCCCAACTAACCCAAACATTTCTTAAAAAAAAGATAGACACAATCCGAAGATGAATCCCTCGAATCATGAGGACTCACCACTGAAAGGTGAGAGCGGAACTGAGAGCAAGCTAGGAACGATGCTGAAACTGTGAACCAGATCCTAAAAATATGTGGGTCAGTACTTGGAAGGTACTGAGTATGTAAGGTATGCAAAACAATACTTAAAAACATAAAAGTTATAGGAGTAGGACATCATGATCATAAGACTGAAACCGTATGTATATCGTAAGGCTCAAGATTTCCAAAATATTCGTAAACCTATCATAGTTGTAACACGTGAGAAAAAAACATTTCATAAAACATAACTTGAGCCAAAAGAACATAATAATACATGCATTAAAACCATGAGGAAAAATGGGAGATTTCTACAACCGACATACCCCATATGAGCACACATGGAGCACGTCCTGTAAACCTAGTCGGGAGGTCATCCATACCTTTCCAAGGGTATGAACCATGAAAGGCGTGTTATCACTTATGAAGGCCCCGTAGGGCATAGGGGACAATCACTTAGGAGGTCCCAAGCATAACCTACGGTGGCATGTAGTTCTAAGATTCAGGGCGTAACCTAGGCCCCGAACCTAATCGGTGTTAAGTACTACCCCCAAAACATGCAAGGTGCTCATAGAAATTCATACATGACATGCATGGCTAGTTAAATCGTGATAATCATAACATGCTTGAGAATACGTTATACTAGCCATGGAATTGGGCCCGTGAATTGGCCAAAATCATAGTTCATAAACCATAAGTGACATGTGGGCATTGCTCATAATTTTCATTCTTGAAATTCTTAAGTTTATGGGAACATGATAATAATAACATGAGTAGTTGAAGACGTGCTTAAAATTCCAAAAAAACTCGTATTATGCTTGTGAAATCATCATGACCATTAACTTTACTAAAAAAAATTCTCATGATTGGGCATCTATACTTTTAGGGGGTTAAATTATAAAAATATTGAATAAACAAGTATAATCAGCTCAAATAACTCAAAATTCGTAAATTAGGCATACTATAACAAGCTCATTTCAAATTTTAAGGAATCATGCAATTTGATAAAGACCCAAAAAGTTTTGGTAACTTCAAACATAGAATTAGGGAGAAATTGGGCATGGGTAGGGACTAAAATACCCTTTCAAAACCCCACATACCTAGAATTACATGATTCTTAACTCCCTTCAAATACCCCAGGTGGAAACTTTAAAAATTGAAGAAGAACCCTTGAATCTCCTCCTACTCCCTTCTCTAGTTCTTGCAAATGCCAAATGAGACTTAGCATGAGTTTTTCCTCCTTAAAAGACCCTGTCCTGACCTTGAAACGACGTGGTTTAGGGTCCAAAAGCGTAGAAAAGCTGAATTTTCCCTTAATGAAATTTCACTGAAAAAAAGTTATGGCCCCGACCACGACTCATACCATGAGTTGTACCACGAAGTCACGACTCGTGGTCACCTCACCACTTTTCAGTCTTTTAAATCTGGACATGACTAGCATACCATGACTAGTAGTACCATCCTACGGGTCGTACTGTCAGTCGTGGTACCATCCACGTATTCCAAACATGACTTAGCCACAACTCATCATCATGACTCGTTGCTACATCCTACGAGTCGTACCATGACCGGTGACGACTCACTATGGTACCACTGAGAATTTCATGATGACTCCTAACCACGAGTCATACCTACGCGCCACGATTCATAGGACCTCCTGTGATATGAACTCAGGCTCTCGAATTCGTAGGTCCTTACCACGATTCATACCTCGAGTGGTACTGGTGCAAAATTCTGGGTTTTTTGTAGTTTTCAACTTCAACTCCCAGGTCTATTCTTAGGCCTTTTTGGGGTATTACAACTATAGTCCATCAAAAACAAGATTCCTACGTTTATGCTTTATCGACATCATTAACCCTCCATTGAGCCTTATGTGCCCAGGGTGCAGTATAGGAGCCCATCGGGCTCAGACACAGCTACAAGAGCCCAGTAGGCTAAGTTGCAGACCTAGAGGCCAGGTAGGTTGGTTATAGTTACCCGTTGACTCATATGATCATGTTAGGGGTATATAGATTTAAGTTTACAGGGCTTATGAGGGCCTAGGTGGGTTATTCTGTGTTGATTGTACCTTCCAGGCTTATGGGGTTCAAGTAAGATTTTTGTTTGTATTACTTAATTGTTAGTTATACGGAAGGTTGTGAAGCTATTCAGGTTATAACTCTTACCCTTTCTATTGATCACTTTCAGTTCTATTATTAGTTTTACTCAGTCATTTCCATTACTGCCTTACATATTCGGTACATATTGTACTGACACACATCTTTGGGGCGCTGCATTACGATCCTGCAGGTGCAGATAGACGTGGTTAAGGACATCCCTAACAGCCAGCCATAGTCAGTAGTCTAGTCAACTTCTTTTCTCCGGAGTTTATAGTTAGAGAAGGTTTGTTCTTTTTTTTATGCAGATTTTGGATAGGTCGAGGCCCTGTCACGACCATTATTCCACTCCTAGAGGCTTGTAGGCTACAGATTCTCAGTTGTTGATTGTTGTCGGCCATGTGGGGCCTATGTGTGCTTTATTTTATTTATGTTGGTCGTGTGGGACCTAGTTTAGCTATTAGCTAAAAGGGGTGGCTCAGGTCTGGTACGAACAGTTGAAAGAGTGCCGACCAGCGGAAGCAGGACCAGTGGAGTGGGAGGAGTTCCACACAACTTTCTAGAAAGATTTTTCCCTCGGGAGCTGAGGGAGGCAAGAGTGGCTGAATTTATGAACTTGAGATAGGGCAATAGGACAGTAGAAGAATATGCATTGGAGTTTACGTGGTTGTCAAGTATGCTCCCGAAATGGTAGCCGAGCGAAGGGCTCGCATGTTAAAGTTTTTGAACGGAGTGTCGAACCTAGTCCTCAAGGAGGTAGGACAGTGATGTTGATTAGGGATATGGACTCTCCAGCCTGATTGTCTATACCCAGCAGATTGAGGCTAAAAGCTGAAGGGTATGGAGCAAAAGAAAAAATGGGCAAGGGCGGGCCAATAAGATCATGGTCATCAAAGGTCTAGCGATAGTAGCTACCCACAGCAACAACAACAACTGCAGTAGAGAGCCCCAACACCTAGCTCAGCTAGAGCCCCAACCTTCCGGCTCCACCAGGATCAAAGGGAAGGAGCATCTAACTCTATGTCTCAGTGCTACAGTGCGGGGAACAGATATCCAGCTTGCCTCAAGTGCAGCAGGAACCACCCGGGAGAGTGTCTTTAGGGTTGAGAGGGATGCTTTGGTTGTGGACAGCTTGATCATAGGCTTAAAGATTGCCCGTCAGTAGGACGTGGGAGAGCACAATCCACCACTTCATCAGCTCCAGTAGGCCGACCAGCTCAGCAGGCCAGCACCTCAGGTACGGATGGCGATTAGCGCTAAAAATATTTTTATGCATTGTCTTCCTGTCAGGATCAGGAGAGCTCATCTGACATAGTCACGGTATGTTACGCCTCTTTCATCTGGACATGTAGCCCTCCTAGATCAAGGATCCACCCTTTCATTTGTGACTCCCTACATAGCGGTCCAGTTCAATATCAGTCCATAGGTCCTCTCAGAACCATTCTCAGTCTCCACTCTTGTTGGCGAGTCAATTAGAGCCAGTTGGGTGTATGGAAACTTTCCAGTTTCGATCATGAATAAAGTTATTCCAGCTAATCTCATAGAGTTAGACATGGTCGATTTTGACCTTATCCTTGGCATGGATAGGTTATACTCCGGTTATGCCTCAATTGACTGTAGAACTAGAGTTTTCAAGTTTCAGTTTCCAAATGAACTAGTGTTAGAATGGACAGGCAGTAGTTCAGCACCTATAGGCCGGTTTATTTCCTACCTTAAGTCCTAGAAGATAATTTCCAAGGGATGTATTTATCATCTGGTTCGGGTCAAAGATTCCAACTCTAAGACCCCAACCATCCAGTCAGTTCGAGTGGTCAGCGAGTTCCCAGATGTATTTCACAAGGATCTTCCTGGAGTTCCCTCTGAACGAGAAATAGACTTCGGAATAGACTCCTCCCAGATATTGAGCCAATCTCTATCCCTCCTTACATATTGGCTCCAACTGAGCTTAAAGAGTTGAAGGAGCAACGAAAAGATCTTCTTAACAAGGGTTTTACCAGACCCAGCATCTCTCCCTGGGGTTCTCCAGTACTATTTGTGCGTAAGAAAGACAGTACCCTTAGAATGTGAATAGATTACCGTCAGCTGAAAAAGGTCACAGTCAAGAAAAGGTATCCCTTACCCAAAATTGAGACCTGTTTGACTAACTTGGGAGCCAGTTGTTTTTCGAAGATAGATCTCAGGTCTGGGTACCATCAGCTAAGGGTCGAAGAGTGTGACATACCAAAAATATCATTCAGAACTCGGTATGGTCACTATGAGTTTGTGGTTGTCTTTCGGGCTAATGAATTCCCCCACAACCTTCATGGACTTGATGAGAAGAGTCTTCAAGAAGTATCTGGATATGTTCGTCATTGCATTTATTGATGATATTATGGTATACTCCAGAAATGAGGAAGAGCATGCCAACCACCTGAGGATACTGCTTTAGATGCTAAGAGACCGCCAGCTGTTTTCCAGGTTCAACAAGTGTGAATTCTGGTTGTAGTCCGTAACTTTATTGGGTCATGTGGTGTCCGGTGAGGGAATACAGGTAGATCCTAACAAGATAGCAGCAGTGAAAGATTGATCCAAACCTACCTCTCCTACGGAAATCAGGAGTTTTCTGGGCTTAGCGGGTTATTACCAACAATTTATGGAGGGCTTCTCCTCTATAGCATCTACTCTGACTAAGTTAACTCAAAAGAAAGTGAAGTTCCAGTGGTCGGATGTGTTGAGAAGAGTTTCCAGGAGTTGAAGACTTGACTCACTACTACTCCAGTTTTGACCTTGCTGGGAGGAATAGATGGGTTGGTTATCTATTGTGACGCTTCCAGAGTTGGACTCGATTGCATTCTTATGCAGAGGGGCAAGGTGATACCCTACACCTCTAGGAAGCTCAAAGTTCATGAGAAGAACTATCCAACTCATGAATTGGAGTTGGCAGCAGTGGTGTTTGCACTAAAAATATGGAGACATTACCTATATGGGGCTCACATGGATGTGTTCACAAATCACAAGAGCCTTCAGTATATGTTTAGTCAAAAGGACCTAAATCTTCATCAAAGAAGGTGGTTGGAGCTACTGAAAGACTACGACATGAGTGTGTTGTATCACCTGGGCAAAGAAAATGTTGTGGCTGATGCACTAAGAAGGTTGTCTATGGGAAGCGTAACTCATGTTGAATAGGGCAAGAAGGAAATAGTAAAAGATATTCACAGGCTAGCTCAGTTGGGAGTACAGTTGGTGGATTCAACCGAGGGTGGAATGGTAATGTAAAATGGGTCAGATTCTCCTTGGTATTGGAAGTGAAGTCCAAACAGGATGAAGATCCCATCTTACTCAAGCTTAAGGAAGCAGTTCTCAGAAAAGAAATAGAAGCTTACTCCAAAGGGGGAGATGGTGTGCTCCGTTACTAGGGAAAATTGTGTGTACCGAATGTTGGTGAGTTGAGACAGGAGATACTGGCTAAAGAAAACAACTTGAGATACTCCATTCACCCTGGTGCTACTAAAATGTACTGCGGTTTGTGATATATTTACTGGTGGAACAACATGAAGAGAGACATCGCCGAATTCATAGCCAAGTTCACGAACTGCCAGCAATTCAAGGTAGAGCATCAAAGACCAGGAGGCATGACTCAGGATATCAACATACCCACATGGAAGTTGGAAGAAGTAAACATGGACTTCATTAGGGGTCTACCTCGGACTCATCCGGCAGCATGACTCAATCTTGGTAGTAGTAGACCGGATGACTAAGTCAGCATACTTCCTCCCATTCAAAATGAAAGATTCAACTGAGGACTATTGCAGACTTTACATCCGAGAGTTAGTCAGACTTCATGGGGTGCCATTAGCTATCATTTCAGACAGAGGAACTTAGTTCACCTCACATTTTTGGAAGTCTTGTCAGAAGGGACTAGGCACTCAGGTCAAGCTCATTACATCTTTCACCCACAGACAGATGGGAAAGCTGAGCGGATTATTTAGACCCTATAAGATATGCTGAGAGCGTGTGCTATCGATTTCAAGGGCAGTTGGAATGACCATTTGTCTCTTATCGAGTTTGCGTACAACAACAACTACCACTCTAGCATTCAAATGTCCCCATTTGAGGAATTATATTGTAGAAGGTGTAGATCTAATACAGTGTGGTTTGGGGTTTGTGAAGCTACCTTGATAGGGCCAGACTCGTTACATGAGGCAATGCAGAAAGTTCAACTAATCCGAGAGAGATTTAAAGTAGCTCAGAGCCATCAAAAATCTTATGCTGATGTGCGGAGAAGAGAGTTGGAGTTTGTAGTTGATGACTGGGTTTATCTAAAAGTTTCACCCATGAAAGGGCTAATAAGGTTTGGAAAGAAGGGAAAGCTCAGTCCGAGATATGTTGGACCCCATAGAATTTTGAGGCGTACTGGCAATGTGGCCTATGAGCTAGCATTACCTTCAGAACTAGCAGTTGTGCCCCCTGTATTCCATGTGTCACTTTTGAAGAAGTGCATCAGAGATACAACTTCAATTGTGCCATTGAACAGTGTAGAAATAAAGGATAGTCTCTCATATGAGGAGGTACCATTCCAGATCCTTAACCTTCAAGTTCGTAAGCTAAGGAACAAGGAAATTGATTCAGTCAAGGACTTATAGAGAAATCAGCAGGTTGAGGGAGCTACGTGGGAGGCTGAAGCAGAGATGGCCAAATACCTACACTTGTTCTGTACCGATTTTGTTACCACTTAAAATATTAGTTTTGACTTAGAAACCAATTTAGTTGTTGGGTTCAATTCATGTGTTTAAGTTTCCTGTATGACTTTGGATGTATGTATGAAAAGTGAATTCAGTTTAGTTATGTATTTTTAAATAGAGGTAGTCATTCTATCAGTTTTGGAGTTAAATGAGCAGTATTTGAGCATAGTGATTGAAATTCTCTTCTTCCCTAGGTGTTTCAAACATTCGAGAATGGATGTTTCTAAGGGTGAGATATTGTAATGCCCCAGAAACTCAAAGACTAGATTCAGGACTTAAATTAGAAAATCTAGGAATCTGTAGAAATGCCTCAGAATGACTCAACTAACGAGTCGTTATGAGACCCAACGACTCATTAAGTCAGTCGTGGAAAGGGGGATTGAGAAAGGGAAAGGTGGTGTCAGTATGCCTTACGAGTGTCACCATGAGTTTTGGTCCTCCACCATGACACGTTAGGTGCCTCGTGATCAGGCCTGGGTCAAAAGTTAAGGAGTTAGGCAGTGTACCCCATGAGTTCTCACCATGAGTCGTTATGTGTGACCACAAATCGTGGTATCACCCGTGGG
>JACEIK010000815.1:280654-314221 GCA_018107945.1 Datura stramonium
ATCAGCTTTGAGTGCTTGTTCAAAGATTGATTTTTTAATTTTGTTGAGCTTACATAGTACCACCTAAAGCTTATGAACTCTAAATTATGTTTTTATTGAACTATTAAATCCGTATTGTAATTTTGGAGTTGTTGCAAAAAGAATCATCACATTTTGAGTTCATATGATGAAGTTAGGACCTTTTTAGCATATATAACCATTGTTGTGTTGTTGGCATCCTGTGCCATTGCAATTGCGGTGCTTTGTTTGCAATTGTGGTGTTTTACCACATTTGAGGTAGGTGGGCAGATTTGGTGGAGGCCACATTTGCGGTGTTATTTCCGCATTTGTGGTGGTTTAACTGCATTTGCGGTGAGGTAGGCCTAAGAGACCAAACTTTTGGTGAATTTTCCACAATAACGGTGCCACAATTGCGGTGAAATGTCCGCAATTGCAGTAAATGCCTGACAGTCTATATATTTTTCCCCAAAATGTATCCTTCATTGTTCATAACACTTTTGGCATTTAGACTCAGTTTGAGGAGGTTTTTAGTGCTATTTCTTCATCTTCAAAAGAGGGGGAGGGGGAAAGTTTTTAACTTTTTCTTTGGTTTTCCCACACTGTTTTGTCTTGAATTTCGAGCTTTAATCCATCTTTGGGTAGGAAAAATTGGGGGAATTCTTGTCCAAATTCTTAAATTTAAATTTTGATGATTGGGAGTCGATCAAGGCTCAATTTTGACTAATTTTTGGTGCTTAAGACCTTCACATTATGGGTGACTCGAATTTAAAATAAAATTCCAGATTCGCCCTCGAGGACCTAGGGTTATATTTTTTACTTGATTTTTTATCCGGGCTTTTATATTGCAATATGGGTATCGTTAGTTCCATTTTTTGATTAGTAGATCATTTTTATAATAGTGTGGTAGAGATCCGAGGCATTTATGAACGAGGAAAGTTTTCGAGTGATGGTTCATGATTTGTCGTTCGGCCTTGAGGTAGATTACAGTTTCTTTTCTTTAAACTTGGCCGGTTTGATAGTATATTTTAGATGTATCATGACTACTAGAGTATATTATTAGTTAGAATTAAGTTGTGATGATTTTTGGGATTATTGTCCATTTCTTGGAATTTAGAATAGTATTCCTTTGTAATCCTTAGCTTAAGATGCTCTTGAAAGATTGAGGATAAGTTAGGAACCCTTAGGTTATGCTCAAGAGCTTTTTTGTGGTAGAATTGGTTGTGATCAATTTATTTGAGTTGTTATCATTTTACCTTTTCGTTTTTCCTTCTGTTATGAGATTCTGAGCCTAAGGCCGTGGATTTTGTGTGGATGTACTCCAAGTTAGTATGATTATGGTGTGGAGGGTGATTTACCCTATACACACACACACACACACACACACACACACACACATACACACTTACTTGAGTGAGNGGGTGATTTACCCTATACACACACACACACACACACACACACACACACACACATACACACTTACTTGAGTGAGCACACATGTATCCACATAAAATGTACATGGATTGAGGTATGATTTAGAGTAAAAATAATGATTTTCAACATTTAAACTAAAAAGCCTCATCTTTTATTGATTTGAGCTCCTAGGGGAGTGTACTACTGATTTTTCCAATTTTTGGTTTTATAAAAGAGTTGCACCACCTATAAATTCGGTTCGATGTACGATTCTAGTCCATTTCCACTATTCGGCTCAATTTAAGATCCCTGTCTAGTTATACTTTACTTTATTATTACATTCGAGGTGAGATGTCGGGCGGCCCGAGGTAAGACGTCGAGTTTCACAGTTACTATGTCCGAGGTGAGATGTCGGGCGGCTTGAGGTAAGATGTCGGGTTTCACTGCATATTGCATTGGCCACTTATTACATTACATCATCCATACTACATTGCCTCACTATTGTATAGTTGTATAGTTACATTTTTGTATTACTGTTGCTTCCAAGTTATCCCTAATCTATTGTGATTTTCAAGTTAGTTTTTGATAGATAGTCCCTTTCATGTCTTTTATATTATACATTATCTTCTGAGCTCAGTCGACCTAAAATGCCTTCTGAGTACCCCATGTTTTGGTACTATTAATACACTTCTACATCTTGTCTGATGTAGTGCCTAGTATGAGTCACCCTCGTTGATCCCCTTCTTATTTATGGATTCCTTTGCTAATTTAGATCATGGTGAGCTCTTGGTGTCGGGAGATTTACTACTTTCCATCTTGTATCTACTGTCCATATTTTGTATCTGCAAAATAGTTGTACTTTTATGCAGCCTTATTCTCATACCTTAGAGGCTCTTGAATTGGTGACACTAGGTCCGCAGTTGGTATCTTGTGTATATATTGTCTTTCCTTATTTTCTTAGCGCCCGTGTTGTATATTTTGTACCAGTTATGCGTTATCTATACTTTGTGACCCATTTATCTTGTTTCCTCTTCGTTATTATGTATGTTGGTCTTTACATTCATTTTTCATTCTTGGGATTTAGCTTACCTACTTGGGGTATAGTAGGTGCCATCACGACCCGATTTCGGTTCATGACAGTAAGACTACTCCTACGATGTCTTGATAAAGGAGAAGCTCAACAAACAATGGAGAAAGCACATTCTAGCACTTATGTAACACACCAATCAGGGCCAAAGATTCATTTCTTCATCAAGAGGATGAGATCTACTGGACAACCATGGGATAGACTGTCTAGAGCATGCCAAAAGGTGTCAAGCATGACAATTCCATGCCAATTACATCCACCAACCCCCAAAGCCTCCTCATCCAACTATAGATTTATAGCTTTTTGACGGTAGGGACTTGATGTTGTTGGGTCTCTTTCAAAGACAACAAAAGGTCAGATGTACATCCTGGTTGCTACTGACTACTTCTCAAGGTGGGCGGAAGCTGTTTCATTAAAAGAAGTGAATACATACTCTTTTCTATATGGGGTAGAAGTAGTCCTTCCACTGGAGCAACAAATTCCACCATTGTGAATCACAATCAACCAAAAGAAATACTCTACTCCATTTTGCAGAATTGGAGGCATTGGATGAAAAAAGATTGAAAGAACAACAAAGTTTGGAGTGTTATCAAGCTTGACTAGCTAAAGCTTTCAACAACAAAGTGCAGTCGTGATCATTTCAAGTGGGAGACTTGTTCTTAGCTATTAGACGACCTATAATTCTCAACAGGAACATGGGCGACAAGTTCACATAGAAAGGGGATGGGCAGTATGTTGTGAAGGAAGAATATTCCTGTGGACAATACAAAATTGTTGATAAAGAAGGTTTAAGAGTTGGTCCAATCAACAACAAATTTCTAAAGCAGTATTTTCCATGAAAGTTGTCTGGGCTCCTTGACTCATGAGCATTAATTGAATGTTACTCCTAGCCTGCATGAATTTAAACTATGTACAAACCAAAGAAAAAATCCACTATGTTAGAAACCTAGAAAGAGGTAACCTACGCAAAAAAGTAGGAAAAAAAATAAAACTCATATTTGAACAACGTTATGATTTTATCCTCTTCACCAAGGTACGTAGGCATCTTAGAATGTTATTGTAAGTTTAGTTACACGAGTCTAAAAAAATAGGGTATATCACTACTTGATCATCACAATAATTCTTTCAAGTGACATAGACATCTCGCAATTCAGAGGCTTCTACATCATTTTCTATGACAGATATAGTCCTGAGAGTTATGTTTCCAATGAAAAAAGCGGATCATAATTTAGATGCTTCTATGATGAGTTAAGAATTTTCTCCTACAGGTGCGCGAAGCTAAAACATTGAGTAAGGCAGAATACGAGCTAACTTTAGAGAAGTACTTATAAAAATCCAAAAAGTTTTTTATTATGATTTTTATAATAGATTATATTTCTGAGAATTATATTTCCAACAAAACAAGCAGCTCATAATTTCGATGCTACTACGTCGTGTTATGAATTTGTTACCATAGGTGTGCAAAGCTGAAAAATCAACTAATTGGTTTCTCCTATTTGCCTTAGGAAACCGTTGCTTCTAACACATATCAAGATAGAATGTATTGATAATTGGTCAAACATTTGTGTCACCTTGTGCAAAAATTCTTTCTTATTTGCCTTCGAAACTGCTCTAGACAACCACAATGAGGAATTGATTTGAAAATAACACAATAATAGATTGTGTAGACTTCATAACATTCTCACAATTAAATGAAGTCTTAAAAAAATTTAGAAAATCTCGAATTTGAAATCAATGTGGTAGTTTACCCATGAATAAGAAAAAATCCTAAGTGACTCACCTCTTTAGGTGATTTGCGACTTAGAAGCCATCCATAGTTGTCGCTGCCTATCTCTAACTTCAAGTTATAGGAGAGACAAACCTTAATACTACATATGTATCATTAACTCATGCCACATCATCTACGTTCACTGCATATTCATATATAACACTAAAACTGGTCACTTTCATCAATTAAGAGCCAATAATAACATGGACTTCATCTGAATTTGATAAATTCACAATTCAAGAGGGTTTACAATTTGAGTTGATTGCAAAGTTCTTTTATAGGATGCCATGCGTAATAGAGTTATGCCAACTGATTCCATCATTGTTTAATATCAAAAGTGAGTGCAATCTGGGATTACTTTCTTATTGGCATAGGCTACTTTGTTATAATTTGAAGGAAGGTTTCTTTGAGATTTATTCCAAATTTGTTAGCCATTCACTAAATTTCAAGGGTGAGATCGTTAATTTTAGAATTCAAAGGTGGAAGCCATGGTTTAATCCAATGGAAAAGACATCAATAACACTTTCTTGTATTTTCTTCCCTGGTTTATCTAGAATTTGTTTGCAGCAAAGTTACTTTATCTATTGTGAGTGCCATTGGTTGCCAAATTAGCATTGTCAAGGACAACGACCGATAAAACTCATCGAATTATTGCGACAGTGAAGATTGAAATTTATTTATTGAAAGACACCCATAATTAATAAGTATTTCTTTATTGATGAGAATACTAGCAAAACTCAATTTGTTTGAACAAAACATCATATATGATTATCTTCAAAAATATTATCGACATTGTAAAGATCATGGTCGTAAGGATGGTATTTGTCAACTCAATTAGGAGGAATTGCAGAAAGAAGATGTTATAGATGAACATAAAGTTAAAAGAGATAAACATCAATAAAACCTCAATGTAACACCCTAAAAGTCCCAAATATCAGAACCAGGGTTGAATAAGAGAAAACAGAAAAATCTACACTAGGTCACAGAGTGACTTGTCAAGTGACTCGTTAAGTCACTTGATGAATCATTCAATGGACCATCGTGTGTGCATGAGTTGGTAAAAATATTGGTTCCCAAGGGACATGAAAGGTGGGACAATGAGTCATCATGTCACCCCATGAGTCATGGTGTGACCCGTCAAGTATGTACAGTTGAAGAAAAAGTTGATTTTTTAGTGTTTAGTATAGATAGAGGGACAAGTCATCGTGTCCCCTAATAACTTGTTAAGTTACTCATAGGGTGAGAAATATTAGAAAATGGAAAAATTCCAGTAGTGGAAATAAGGGTAGACCACGAGTCTCAAGGGACCTAATGACTCGTTAGATCACTCGTGGTGACTGGCATTGCCCAACATTCTGTGGAATCATTAAGGGTATTTTCATAATTTTAAGCTCCTAACTCCTAAACTACGTCGTTTTAACCTTGAAAAGGAGTGTTTTAAAGGGAATATTAACCCTAAAACCCTCATTCTACTCGTAACACCCTAATTTGAAGATCAAAATCTTTCAAGGCTCACAAGAACAAGCTAGGGTTCTTCAGTCTCATGTTGTCAAGTTCTCTTTTGGTCTCAAGCTAAGTAAAGAAATCAGTGAACCAAGGTATGTGTGGATTGTCAATGAAGGGTTCGGGTTCTTCCACCCTCATGCCCCTTCTTCAATTGAAAATCATGATCTTTGATTTCCCCATGCCGTAATTTCAAAATTCTAGGGCGAGGTTGGGTGTTGTTAAATTCCTTTATGATTCATCTATGGGATTAGGTATGTTGATCAAATTGACGATTCTATGATTAGGGTTTTATATTTTATCAAGCCTTTCATGACATTTTGATTCCTCAATTACAAGTATGGTTATGAACCTCTAGGGTTAAACCCCTTTCTAATGAAATCCCATGTTTTTCTTATGATATAAACTCTTAAGTTTTAAGATATGTATTATGATCATGATGTATGATTTTTACAACAACCCTTCATGAATTTACAAATTTCAAGTATGATGACTTTTTCAAGTATGCATAGCTTTTAAAAGTATCCGGTTTATGTTCATGGTCGACTCACAAGCCTCTTTCATGATAAGTTCACGTATTTTCAAGCCTTTTCATGTATCTTATGATTTTCATGTAATGCAAGTATGTTTCATGATTACAATATGAGCCATGTGCATATTTTTGGGAGTAGTATCTAGCATAGTGTATGTTGAGGATTCTAGGAATCGAGGCCTCAAAATTACATGCCAACATAGGAATATTCATGATAATCCTACAAGATCTCTTTAGTGATATTGCAACATGTCATCATCCCCTGCCTTGGCAAGCTTGGGCGGCTCTACCCACTTGCGCGAGATAGTTTGGGTATCATCTAAGCTCTATCATGATGTTGTCGATTATGATAAATCCTCTCACTGTTTCCTCTGATTTATACATGTTTATGATTATGATAATTTGGCTCAAGTTATGTTTTACAAGATTTCTCTTATGAACATATTTATGTCTAGTTTATGAATGTTTTAGAAAGCCTTGAGCCCTCATGTTTAAATTATGTTTGTTACTTCATGTTTGATACGTCGTACTATTATGAACTCTTTACATATTTTATTAGCCTATTTTACTTACCTCACATACTCAGTACATTCAAAGTAGTGACCGCATACTCCATGCTATATCGTCTCATGATATAGGTTCGAGCGATCAGACTCATCCCCGCCTTTAGTCCTGCTCCCATATCAGTCCAGTTCAGCCATGTATTGGTGAGTCCTCATCTACTGAGGACAATTTTCTATTAATGTATTTTGCCATTTCAATTTTAGATTTAGCGAACTAGTTGGAGAGGTTGTCCCATCTGTCCATCTATGACTAGAGGCTTTTCAGGCATTCATGTCTTGGTTGACTCATCTGTTGGATTTTTCACTCTTGCTTTTATTTTATGCAATATAGACTTCCACATATTCATGTTTAAGTTTTATGTTTTTCTCTTTAATTTATGCTCTTGAGTTTCTATGCACATGCCATGGGTTAGCTTGGAGCCATTCATGGTTCTAGGTCCCGAGTAACGATCCAGGGTCCTAGCTCAACTCGTGACAAAGTTTGTATCAAAGCAAAGGCTTAGGTGTTTCCTAGGCTGTCTAAAAGTCGGACTAAGTATAGTCTTTTCCATGGGTGTGAAGCGCGCCACACTTATGGGGAAGAGGCTATAGGACATTTTAGGAAACTTCCCTTCTTTCATAATTCATGTCATGCGATAAAATATCTCTCTATTCCTCTAACTCGTGCTATACGTGTTTGCAAAAATATGCCATGGCAATGGAAATGGAGATAGGCATTAGCTAGCCTCGCCAGCTTCTGCGGATCCCTTGTCCGAGCAGGTTACTCATGCAGAGTTCAGGGCGTCATTTTAGATGTTGGCATAGGTTATGACTGCTTAGGTCAACCAGTAGGTAGTGGCCCATGTTCCCTAGAATGGGAATGAAGTAGCAGAGAGAGTGCGAGACTTTCTCAGGATGAGCCCACCTAAGTGTCTTGGGTCGAGGGTGGATGAGGACCCACACAAGTTTATTGAGGAGGTACAGAAAATCACCCAGATTATAGGGGTGATTGGAGAGGAGAGTGTGTATTTAGCCTCCTATAAGCTAAAGGGGGTTGCTCATATATGGTTTCGTCGGTGGAAGGACAACAAAGGAGTTGGAGTGGTTCCTATTGGTTGGGATGAGTTTGTGACTGCTTTCTTGGACAGGTTCTTTCCCCGAGCGTTGAGGGAGGCAAAGGTGGACGAGTTTGTCAATCTGAAGCAGAACAACATGACCATCCAAGAGTATGCCTTAGACTTACCCGGTTATCTAAGCATGCACCGGAGATGGTTGCTGACCGAGAGCTCGTATGAGCAAGTTCATGAATGGGGTCATAGATTCACTAGTCAAGAGGAAGGCACCGCACAAAGTCTCACCTGTTATGACTCAAGCTGAGATCCTGGACTGAGACTGGAAACCTAGAACCATGAATGACTCCAAGTCGACTCATGACATGAACATAATGGCTAAAGAGCATAAACTAGAGAAAACTGTTAAACTAAACATGTATAAGAGGAAGTCTACAAACATAATAATCATAAACTGAGTCAACACTGAAAAGATGAGTTTCTACATATTGTCTAAAAATCCTCTAACTATACCCCGGAGGTGCCTAAGAATAAGACCCGGGAGTTAAATTTAAAATCTGCAGAAACTGGGAAAATAGAATAGGACGAGTGGAGTAACGACTCGTGGTTGCAAACCACAAGATATTGTTAGCAGTCGTGGGTTCAGGTGTTGGGGTGGCAGTGGAAGTAACGATTGATGTAACGACTCATTGTAAGAAACAACGAGTCATCGTTCATTGTCGTGGTAAGAGATGGACTTAGCGGTTTGGTAATATAACGAGTCATCCAACGACCCATCGTGGCATGCAAAGATTCATTGTTGTGAGTCGTGGTAAGGGAACCTAAATCTCCAGTGGACCTGACGGACAGATACCACAATCCATTGGAGCCAACTACGAGTCATGGTGAGACTCGTCGTGGAGAAGTTTAGAAGGTTCAGGAGGGAAATCAACGACCGGTTAGACGACCCGTTAGACCTAAGGATGAGTCGTCTTATCTATCCATGGTCAGATACCGATAGAATGCTTGGGCAATGCATAGCACGGACAGATACAATGGGTCATGGTATCCTCCAACGACCCGTTGGGTCGTCCGTTGTTTGGTCCAGTGCGCAATTTTATACAAATTCAGTAAGGGTATTTATGTTATTTCCTAAGTCCTAGGGGCCTATACTACATTGTTTAAGGCTCGTTTTATAGGATTTTAAGAGGGGAAAACCTATTCTAAGCTAATTCATTCCATGCATGCAAACTTGAGAGTTTGAAGAGAGGATTTAGAGCAATTTTTGAAGGTTTCCATTGGAATCTCATCTTGGGCAATTAGAGAAGTTGTAAAACCATCCCTCTCAGGTATGTAGGGTTATGAGTGGGTGCTTCCTTCCTCACCCATGTCCAATATCTAGCTAAGTATGAGAAATTCATATGATCAAGTTATGGGGTGTTTACCCAATTGCATGATTCTTCGATTTCTATATATGGGTACGATTAGATTATGTTTATATTGATTAATTGTGAAGCTTGGGCAAATTTTAAATTCATTTTCAATCAAAATTGGGTTTTCTAAATTATGAAAATTAATGCCCATGGATGAGAAGTTCATGAAAGAAGAGAATAATGATGAATGTGTGATGATGATGAGATTTGATACTGAAAAACATGTTTCTAAAGCTACCCATGATTATGATATTGTTTTCAAAATGAAATGAGTAGATCCAAGCATGATAAAGTTTTGGGCAAGGCCCTTATATCAAGTATGATGATGTAGTATCTCTAAAGTAGGCTTACCACATGGTTTTGGAGTAGATGCTCCCACTTATCTTTGAGCTTTTGGTATGTTTTGAAATAAAGCTTCTCATATGCATGAATTCATAAATTGAGATGTATGTATTATTGAGCTTCGTTTTCACACAATGTGGAGTCTATGTATGACTTCACTTTTGAGCTTTGTCAAATGACAATGTTGAGCTTCATTTCATATGATGTTGAGTTTATGCATGATATCATTGTTGAGATTTGTTAATAGACGATGTTGAGATTTGCTATATATGATGTAGAGCATTGCATGTTTTGGGAGAAGAGTCTAGCACTGAGCAAGCTAAGGGTCGATCACCCTATGGCCCAGAACTACGTGCCAACGTAGGTTGATACTATTGTATTATTTGGACCTCCCTTGTGAGCTATCCTTGGCCCTAATGTCCCATGAGATTGATATAGATATCATAGTAGCGTCTTTAGCCCTGGTAAGGTTCTGGACGGCTCTGCCCACTTGAGTGTAATAGTCGGGACCACGTAAGCTCTATTGTGGTATGTTGGTTAAGTGACGAGTCTACCATTGTTTATATGATTCATATTTGCATATTAATTACTCATGATTATTATTTAAAGCATGCATGTTCGAAAATCAAGGTTTGACTCATTGTTCAGCTTTCTATAAATGTCATATTTCAGCATTGAGTCATTCGAGTCAGTTATGATGTTATGAAGCTATGCATGGTCATATTATGAAAAGACTGCGATTTCAAAATAAATGCATGTAGTCCTTCCTCTCAAATTTGAAAACTTATGATATGTTATGAAATGTTTTAAATGATTTACTTTACTTAAACGGTTTTACTTACCTGGCATACTCAATACATTCCATGTACTGATCGTATGCTTTCTATGTTGTATTGTTTCATGATACAGGACCCAGCTCCCAGGCTCAGCCCCGCTCATAATCGGTTTTCAGAGTTAGCTTCTACTTTATTGGTGAGTCCTTATCCTTCTAGGGCTAAACTTTCAGTTTCCATATGTATTTTCAGTTTCCGTATTGCTGAGTTAGTTGGGGTCTTGTCCCATCAACTCGTCCAAATTAGAGGCTTTTCAAACTTTGTTATGTGTTAGCTTCAGATGCTTATTTTGATGTTATGATGAGTTAGACTTCTGTTGAGTTATATTGATGATTTCTTCAGTTTATTGAATGAGTTAGATGTATTCTTATGTCATGGATCGACTTGGGGTCTCTCAGGGTCCTTTGTCCCGTGTGTACGATCCGGGCCTCTATTCGTGTTGTGACACTAACATAACTGATGAGCTAATGGAATAGCATCTCCAACTAGCTCGAAAAAAGTTTGTAACTAAAATAACAAAAAAAAATCAACTAAACTGAATGTCCTTGGAAGATGATGACTCACCAACATTGGCTAAACTTAACTGATAGGGAAGCAGGACTAATGGCGTGACTGAGTATGATCTCTCGAATCTGTATCATGTAACTATACAACATAGAGTATGTGGTCAGTACTTTGAATGTACTAAGTATGCAAGGTAAGTAAAACAGACTAATAAGAATACATAAGAGTTCATAAGAGTAGGACAGTGTAAAACATGAAATGATAATCATAACATAAACATGAAGCTCAAGGTTTTCAAAACTATTCATAAACTAGTCATAATCATAATAATAAGAGATACCTTGTAAAACATAACTTGAGCCAAAGTACCGTAACCATGATCATGCCTAAAACATAAGGAAGAATGGGAGGACTCGTCTTAATCGACACTATCATGATAGAGCTTACATGATGCCCCAACTATCTTTCTCAAATGGGAAGAGTCGTCCTATGCTTGCCAAGAAAGGGACGTAAATGGTGTGATATCACTAATAGGGACCCACCTAGAGTCCATGAATATACACCTACGGTGGCAGGTAGTTTTGAGACCACGAAGTTTACCTGAACGCTGGGGCTACTCGGTGCTAGACACTGCTCCCAAAAAACATGCACATGAGGGCTCATATATTTATCCTAAAGTCATACATAAAATTCATGGCTAGTGAACTCATAACATACTTGATCATACTTGAAATACATAATTAGCCATGAATTAAGGGCCCATGAGTCGGCCAAAATCCTAACTCATAAATCATGAAGAGCATACATGCTTGAGAAGATAACTAAACTTGAGATTCACAAATTCATGAAGAGTACTTGTAGGAAATTATATCATAAATCATAAATCGTAAATTTAGGCTTAGGAGAATCAACATAATAATAGAACCATAAACTTGACTTTTCATGAAACTTGCAAAATTGGGCATAGTTGTTTTAATTTGAAATTATGAATTAATAATCCAAATATGTATAAAATCTGCCATAAATCTTATGCTTTGAAACATGAAGATAATTGACCCATACATAAATCCTAGAGATAAAATTGGGATAAAACCCCATAGAATCATACACTTGAATTCATGAACTTCAAGAGAAATTTGGGCATGCGAGTGAAAGGAAACTCTCATTCATGGCTCTACATACTTGGGTAAACTGATTCTTAACTTGTCTTTGGAAGCCCAAAGGATTTGGAGGATAATTGGAGGAATTCTAGGTTTGATCTTCAATGGAACCCTCTAAACATTCATGCATGGGAGTTGAATGAATTAGAACACGATAATTCCATAAATACACATCTTTCAGGTCTTAAAACGACGTAGTTTAGGACTTGGGATTTATGAAAATACCCTTAATGAAAATTCTTTAAAATAGGCATTTCAAAGGGAGTGGTCATGACTCCCACCTCGCGTCGTACCATGAAGTGACGACTCATGGTCACCACTGGTCGTAAGACTGATACCTGAGGATCACATCACGGATGCCTACTAGGGGTTGTTACCTGTCATCACGAGTGGTAACATCTGTCGTTGTCACTGAGCCTCAATTCTTACCTCCTTTAGATTTTTCCACGGGTTACTAACCACGACTTGTGGTTACCTACCATGGGTCATAAAACCACTCATGACAATCCATACATACACAAAACCTCCAAATTGCGACCCTTATTATGAATCGTTGTTTCCCACATTGAGTCATACCACAATCCGTCCTTTCCAACCTTGGCATTCCCTGTGCCTCACTATGACTCCTGACCACGAGTCGTACCCATGCTCCATGACTGGTCTTGTGACTCGTGGTATGGGCATCCAACTTCTGCATCTCACTATGAATCCTCCCCTGATCCATTACTTATCACCATGACTCGTATCACGAGTCGTTTTGAGGCAAAAATACAAATTTTTGACTGAACATATTCCCATTCTCTCATCTAGTCTTAGGAACTTTTGAGGTATTACAATATCTCTCCCATGGGAACATTCGTCCTCGAATGTACACTAAACATACTGAAAAGCTAGGGAAGGGAACTGAAATCTCAAATACTGAATATCTAGAGCTGAAAACTGACTGACCCCGAACTAATATACATAACTGAACTGAATTCATGAATCACACATACATGCACTAACACAAAGGAAACTAAGAGACATGAACTAAACATGAAATTGAATAGAGTAATAAGGAGGAAATTGATACCTCATGCTAGAACTGAGTCGGAAGGGAATAAATGCGGGTATTTAGCCATCATATCTACTTCGGCCTCCTACGTAGCTCCTTCAACATGTTGATTCCTCCATAAGACTTTCACCGAAGATACTTCTTTGTTCCTTAGCTTTCGAACTATAAAATCAAGGATCTCAATTGGTACCTCCTCATATCTATGGTCATCCTTCAAACCTATGCTCTCCACTGGGACAACCAAAATAAGATCACCGACGCACTTCTTTAATAATGATACATGGAAAATTGGATATACCAAAACCAACTCCGCCGGTAGCTTCAACTCATAGCCACCTTTTGAACACGCCTCACAATCCTGTAGGGACCAACATATCAGGGACTAAGCTTTCCTTTATTTCTAAACCTCATCACTCCCTTTATGTGTGACACCTACAAAAGCACCTAATCATTAACTTCAAACTCGTGTTCTCTCCTCCTCACAGTAGCATAGGACTTTTGATGACTCTGAGCTATTTTCAGCCTTTCCCTTATAAGATGAACTTTCTCCATAGCCTTATGAACTGAATCTGGGCCCTACCAATGTAGCCTCACCAACCTCAAACCCAGCAATAGGTGATCTACATCTTCCGCCATAAAGAGCCTCGAATGGAGCCATCTGAATGCTGGAGTGGTAGCTGTTGTTGTAAGTTAACTCGATAAGAGGTAAATGATCATCCTAAATACCTTTGAAGTCAATTGCACACACTCTCAACATATCCTCGAGAGTTTGAATGGTCCACTTAGCCTAACCATTTGTCTGGGGATGAAAAGCTATGCTAACCTTTACCTGAGTACCAAGTCCATTCTGAAACGATCTCCGAAACTAAAGGTGAACTGAGTACCTCTGTCTGAAATTATGGAAAAGGGAACTTCATGAAACCGAACAAACTCCCGAATGTAAAATTTAGCATAATCCTCTGCTGAGTTGGTAGTTTTGATCGATAGAAAATGGGCTGCTTTAGTCAACCTATCTACGACCACCCAAATAGAGTCATACTATCGATGTGTGCAAGGTAACCCAGTGATGAAATCCATATTGGTCGCTTCCCACTTCCAAGTAGTGATACTGATGTCTTGTAGCACACCTCCCGGTCTTTGATGGTCCACTTCTACTTGTTGATAATTCGGACACTTAGCCACAAACTCCTCTATATCCTTCTTCATGCCATTCCACCAGTCGACTTACCGTAGATCATAGTACATCTTGGTTGGATCTGGATGAATAGAATAATACGAACCATGAGCCTCATGAAACATCCACTATCTCCAACCATCGACATCTAGAACACATAAATGACCCTAATATCGAAGTACACCATATCCCCCTTGGGAGAAGACCTCATCCTTCTGATTCCGAACCGCTTCTTTCAACTTTACTGAAATAGGATCCTCATCCTGCCTAGCCTTAACCTCTGTTATATAAGAAGGTTCTTAACTGTTCTAAATAATCACATGACCATTTGTCGATTCCACATGGAGAACAACTAACCATATAAGACGATGCACATCCTTCACCAACTCTTTCCTTCCCTCTTCCATATAAGAAACACTCTCCATAGAAAATCTTCTAAGTCCATCTGCCACTACATTGGCCTTGCCCAAATGGTAAAGGACACTCATGTCATAGTCCTCGAGAAGTTTTAACCATCTTCTTTGTCGCAAATTCAAATTCTTCTAGATGAATACATACCGTAGGATCTTGTGGTCCATAAACACATCCACAAGGACCCCATACAAATAGTGTCTCCAAATATTCAATGTGAACACCACCAATGCCAACACTAGGTCATGCATCGGGTAATTCTTCCAATGAGTCTTAAGCTGTCTAGAGGCATACGTAATGACCTTACCATGTTGCATCAACACACACCAAAGAACAACCATAGAGGCATCAGAATACATAATGAATCCATTTGTACTCTCAGGTAGGGTCAATATTGGGTTGAAGTGAGTCAGGCCTTTAACTCCTGAAAACTCCTCTCAAAGGCATCCGACCACTGGAATTTGACTTCCTTCTTAGTAAAAATAGTCAACGGTGCCACAATGGATGAAAATCCTTCAACAAACCTCCTGTAGTAGCCAGCCAAACCTAAGAAACTCTTAATATCTGAAGGGTTAACTAGTCTAGGCCAATTCTTCACAACTTCTATCTTTTGAGATTCCACCCACACACCCTCACTTGACCACACGTGGCCTAAAAATGCTATTGAGTCCAAAAAAAACTCACACTTGCTGAACATAAACAGTTGGCAATCCTTGAGAGTCTGTAGCATAATCTTTAAGTGAGCGACATGCTCCTCCTTGCTCCGAGAGTATATGAGAATGTCGTCTATGAAGACAATCATGAATATGTCTAAATATGGCTTGAACACCCTATTCATCAAATCATAAAAGCTACAGGAGCATTCGTTAGTCCAAAAGACATGACTTCAAAGTTAAAGTGACCATACCAAGTCCTGAAAGTTGTCTTTGGGGTGTCACTCTCCCTACCTCTGAGCTGATGATACTCGGATCTGAGGTCTATCTTTGATAGGCACTTAGCACCCTGCAGTTGGTCAAATAAGTCATCAATTCTTGGGAGAGGATACCTGTTTTTGATTTTAACCTTGTTCAAATGCCGATAGTCAATGCACGTACGAAGAGACCCATCCTTTTTCCGAACAAAGAGAACCGATGCACCCCATGAAGACTTACTAGGTCTGATGAATTTCTAATCTAGAAGATCCTCCATGTCCTTCAACTGAGCTGGATCCATTATGTATGGAGAAATAGATATAGGCTATGTATTTGGAAGAAGGTCAATACCAAAGTCAATCTCCCGCTCGGGAGGGACCCCTGGTAGATTATCTAGGAAAACCTCTAGATACTCCCACATTATAGGAACTAACTGGAGAGCCGGGGTTTCAGATGTTACATCAATAACCCAAACTATATGGTAAAAACAACCCTTCAAAATCATATTTCTGGCCTTAAGGTAGGAAACAAAGCTACCTACAGGCACAGATGAACTACCCTTCCATTCTAGGACTGGCTCACTTGGAAACCGAAACTCTACCATATGGGTTCTACAATTAATTGAGGTATAACATGCATAAAACTAATCCATACAAAATATAACATCAAAATCAATCATGTCTAACTCTACTAGGTTGGCTGAGGTGACTTTCTGAAGGACTGTGACAGGGTACTTTTTGTATACCCGTCAAGCTATAACTAAGTCATTGACTGGAGTAGAGACTGAGAAGGGTTCTAATGGGATTTCGGGACTAATTATGAAACTAATAGCAACATAAGGAGTCACAAAATATAAAGTATCCCCTGTATTTAACAATGCATATATAACAAGATTAAATACTCGCAACATACCAGTGACTACATCTGGAGAGAGCTCCTGTTCCTGATGTGATGAGAGGGCATAGAACTTGTTCTGACTTTGTCCACCACCTACACTAGTGGATGCACCCTGCTGAGAGGGACATGTTGTTAGAGCTTCTATGAAACTAGTAATCTAGGCACGACCTCTGCTATCGCCCTGTCTAGACAAAGGACACTCCCTGCACATGTGCCCAGGTTTCCCGCACCCGAAGCAAATATCTTATCCAACTAGGCACTCTCCTATGAGGTTCTTACAATATTTTTCATAGATTGGAAAGATGCACTCTATCAGCGTGTCCCTCTGTGCCCTCGAACCTGATGCCTTTATCCTCCCATTACCCTAAGGTTTGGATGGGACACTGACTGATGACAGCGCTGCGGCGGATGACCTCAGGTGGGACTGCTGACGGTGTCCACCATTGGATCTCTGCTGGGAAAACCCAAAGATGCCTATCCTGGCCCTCTTGTCCTCTCTCCCCCTTTTACTTATTTGATCCACCTCAATCTATTGGGCGTATATCAACAATCGGGAGAAATCAAGATTATTGTTTAACATTGCGGTCCTATAATTCTTGACCAGAGAATTTGACACCCCATACACAAACCTGTTCATACGGGCTCTCTAATTTGCAACCATCTCCGGAGCATACTTGGACAATTGGGTGAACTCCAAGGCATACTCTTGGACAATCATATCATTTTGCCTCAAGTTGACGAACTCCGCCACCTTTTCCTCCCTGAACTCCCTAGGGAAGAATCTATCTAAGAAGGCTGTCATGAACTCCTCCCATCTCGTGGGAACTGTGCCCACTACTCTCCATCCCTCCACTGATGGTACGAAATATAAGAAACCCCCTTCAGCTGATAGGAGGCTAAGTCTGTGCTCTCTTCTCCCATCACCCCCCATAATCTAGGTTATCTTCTATATCTCTTTAAGAAATTCATGTGGGTCCTCATCCACTCTTGACCCAAGAAACTCAAGGGGATTCATCATGAGGAAATCCCTAACTCGATTCGCCGCTGCGTTCCCATTCTAGGGAACATGAGCCAACAATTGAAACACAACCCTAAACTCAGCATGAGAGACCTGCTCAGGCTAAGGACCTGCTGGTGCTGGCGGGGCATGCTTATGCTCATCCCTATTGCCATCCTCATGGCCATTTTGTTCCCAATTCCTTCTTTCATTCATACAGTGTGGTGGCAAGATTCTGCAAATGCATATAGCACAAGTTAGAAGGATAGAGATATAATTCATTTCACGACATAGATCATAAAAGAAGGAAAATTTCCTGAAATGTCTTGTAGCCTCTCCCCAATATGTGTGGCGTGCTTCGCAACCATGGAAAAGACTTTACTTAACCCAACTTTAAGACACCCTAGGACACGTTGAACCTTTTTTCCTGATGCCAAGTTTGTCATGACCTAAGCAAAGACCTCAGACCGAGACACAGAACATTGAACAACGAATGTCTCCAAGTCGACCCATGGCAAGAACATAGTGGCTAAAGAGCATAAACTAGCGAAAAATGATAAAGTGAACATCAGTGAGTAGACATCTACACATATAATAATCATAAACCGAGTCAACACTAACAAGCTGAGTTTCTATATATTGTCTGAAAATCCTCTAGCTGAGATAGAGTTAAAAGAGAAGTTGAAAGACCTTTTAGATAAGGGGTTCATCAGACCGAGAAAATCCCCATGGGGTATCTTTGTCCGAAATAAGGATAGTTCTCTTCGTATATGTGTATTGATATCATCGGAAATTGAACAAGGTCACTATCAAGAACAGGTATCCTCTATCCAGAATTGACGACTTATTTGACCATCTCTAGTTTTCCAAGTGCTTTTCTAAGATAGACCTCAGGTCCAAGAACCATCAACTTACGGTTTGAAAGAGTGAATTTCTGAAGACAGCTTTAAGAACTCGGTATGACTATTACGAGTTTGTAGTTATGTCTTTTGGACTAAAAAATGCTCCTGCATCTTTTACGGACCTAATGAACAAGGTGTTCAAGCCATATCTAGGCATGTTCATGATCATTTTCATAGATAGCATCCTTATATACTCTTGGAGCGAGGAGGAGCATGCCGCTTATTTGAGAGTGGTGTTGCAGACTTTGAGGATCGTCAATTGTATGCAAAATTCAGCAAATGTGTGTTTTGGTTAAATTTCGTGGCATTCTTGGGTCATGTGGTGTCTAGTGAGGGTGTGCAAGTAGACTCTCAAAAGATAGAGGCGGTGAAGAATTGGCCCAAACCGGTGAATCCCTTAGATATCAGAAGTTTCTTGGGCTTAGCTGGCTACTATTGGAGATTTGTTGAGGGGATTTCATCTATTGCAGTACCGTTGAATAAACTGAACAAGAAGAAGGTAAAGTTCCAATGGTCGGAGGCTTGTGAGAAGAGCTTCCAAGAGTTAAAGGCTCAACTCACCTCAGCACCGGTGTTGACCCTACCCGAGGGAACATATGGGTTTGTGGTTTATTGTGATGCTTCAAGGATCAAACTTGGATGTGTATTGATATAGAATGGAAAGGTTATAGCTTATGTTTCTAGACAGCTAAAAGTGCATGAAAATAATTATCCGACTCATGATCTTGAATTGGCAGCGGTTGTATTTGCCTTGAAAATATGGAGACACTATTTGTACGGGGTCCACGTAGACGTGTTTATGGACCACAAGAGCCTATAATATGTTTTTACTCAAAAGGATCTCAATCTGCACCAAAGGAGGTGGTTGAACCTACTCAAGGATTATGATATGAGTGTCCTATACCACTCGGGCAAAGTCAATGTAGTAGCGGACGCTCTTAGTAGACTATATATGGAGAGTGTGTCCCATGTAGAGGAGGAGAAGAAGGAATTGGTGAAAGATGTGCATAGACTTGCACGGATGGGAGTTCGTTTGGTCGACTCGACAGATGGTGGAATAATTGTCCATAATGGGTCAGAATCATCCTTGGTGACTGATGTAAAAGCTATACAAGACGAGGACCCTATCTTGGTGAAATTAAAGGAAGCTATTCAGAATCAGAAGGTAGAGGTCGTCTCCAAAGGGGGAGATGGTGTTCTTCCATACTAGGGTCGCTTATGTGCTCTAAATGTTGATCATTTGAGAGACTAGATGTTGCATGAGGCTCATGGATCTAGGTATTCTATACATCCAAGTGCCACCAAGATGTACCGTTACCTATGGGAAGTCTATTGGTGGAATGGCATGAAGAAGGACATAGAAGAATTTGTGGCTGAGTGTCCAAACTGTCAACAGGTAAAGATTGAGCATCAAAGACCCAGAGGTGTGCTCCACGATATTAGCATCCCTACTTGTAAGTGGAAAGAGATCAACATGGACTTCATTACAGGTTTGCCTTGCTCTTGCAGACAGTATGACTCCATTTGGGTTGTTGTGGATAGGTTGACCAAAGCAGCTCATTTCTTACCAGTCAAAACTACTGATTCAGCGGAGGATTATGCTATGTTATACATTTGGGAGTTGGTTCAGTTGCATGGAGTGCCCTTTTCCATCATATTAGATTGAGGTACTCAGTTTACCTCTTAGTTTTGGAGAAATTTTCAAAAGGGACTTAGTACTAAAGTCAAGCTTAGCACAGCGTTTTACCTGCAAACAGATGGTCAGGCGGAGCGGACTATTCAGACTCTTGAGGATATGTTAAGAGACTGTTTTATTGATTTCAAGGGTAGTCGGGATGATCATTTTCCTCTCATTGAGTTCGCATGCAACAACAGCTACCATTCCAGCATTAAGATGGCTCCGTTCAAGACTCTCTATGGGCGTAGATGTAGATCGCCTATCGGTTGGTTTGAAGTTGGTGAGGCTACCTTGATAGGTCCGGATTCAGTCCATGAGGCCATGGAGAAAGTTCTATTGATAATGTAAAGGTTGAAATAGCCTAAAGTCACCAAAAGTCCTATGCAGATGTAAGGAGGAGGGAACTTGAGTTTGAAGTTTATGATTGGGTGTTTCTGAAGGTGTCTCCCATTAAGGGAGTGATGAGATTCGAAAAGAAAGTAAAACTCAGTCCACGCTATGTTAGCCCATACCGGATTTTGATACGTGTTGTCAAGGTGGCTTATGAGTTAGAGTTACCCTCAGAGTTAGCTTTAGTTCATCCCGTCTTCCATATATCGCTCTTAAAAATGTGTTTGGGTGATCCAGCTTTAGTTGTCCCGATGGACAGTGTAGGTATGAAGGACAACCTTAGTTATGAGGAGGTTCCGGTGGAAATACTGGATCGACAAGTTTGAAGGCTAAGAAACACGGAGGTAGATTCAGTTAAAGTTTTATGGAGGAATCAGCATATGGAGGGAGCTACGTGGGAAGTCGAGGCAGATATGATGGCTAGATACCTACATCTATTCCCTTTCGGCTCAGTTCCATCTTGAGGTATCAACTTTTTCCCTAAAACTCTATTCAGTTTCATATTCAGCTCATGTGCCCCAGTTTCTTTCATGTATATGGATGTATGTTTGATTCATGAATTCAGTTTAATTGTGTAGTTTGAATTGGAGTTAGTCATTCCGTCAATTTTCAGCTTATATGATCAGTATTTGAATATGATGATTGTATTTCTCTGCTTTTCTATATGTTTTCTTACATTCGAGGACAAATGTTCCCAAGGGGGAGATATTGTAATGCCCCAGAATCCCTAAGATCAGACCCGAGAGTTGAAACAGAGAAAACTGAAAATTCTGCACCAGATCACAGAACGAGTTATTACTGGACCCGTGGGTTGACCACGAGTCATTAGGTGACTTTTGGTGAAGTACTTGCCTTATGTTTTGGTATTTTTCATTTGAAGTCACCACGGGCATGACCACGAGTAGTGGTCAGACCCCACGACTTATTGAGTCAGTCGTGGTCTGGGTTGGAGAAGGATCAGGGACTTTTGGGAAGTGAAGATCACGAGATGTGACAATGAGTCATTGTCACCAAGGATGATCCATTAGGTCCCTTATGGGGACCCTTTGAGGAAACTGGCAATGCATTCAACGACTGGAGCTAATGACTCGTCCAGTCCTTCGTGAGGCCTGGTAGTCTATTTTTTCCTTGCGAGTTTATTAAGGGATTTTATGTAATTCTTATGATCCTAAGGACTAAACTTGTCGTTTTAAGGTATGAATAGTGGGTTTTAAGAGGGGAAGATTTATTCTAAGCTATTCCTATTCATTCATGCAAGAGTTGAAGTCTAGCGAGGGTGATCAAGGCTAATTCTTCAAGGTTCTTCATCAATTCTTCCTTGGACAATTAGAGAAGTTATAGAATTAGATCCCTTCAGGTATGTAGGGTTATGAGTGGGTGAATTTTTTCACACCCATGCCCAATACCTCTCTAATTCATGAAAATCTATGAGTTGATTCTATGGGGTTTTAACCCAATTCATGAATTCTCTAAGTCAATATCATGAGTATGATCTAAGTATGTTTTAATTTATGAATTATGATTCATGGGCACGTTTTATCATGTTTTCAATTACTAATCATGTTTACTAGTTTTACAAATTATGATTCCCATTCATGAAGGATTTATGAGAAGTTGAGATTTATGATATATATTCAAGTATGATGGGAAATTATTGATAAAAAGCATGTTTTCAGGTTACCCATGTTTATGATCATGTTTTCATGTGAATTAAGTATTTTCAAGCATGTTAAAGTATTGGGCAAGCCAATATGTTCAAGTATGATTTATGATTCATGTTAATTAGCTTGCCACGTGGTTTTGGAGTCTAGACTCCCAATATTACTCAGTTTGTGGTATGGTTTGAGTCAAGGCTCTTCATGTATGATTTGAGATTTATTATATATATGATGATTCAGCTTCGTCTCTAGACATTGGTCACCTTCATTGAAAAATGATGGAGAGCATATGTATGTTTTTGGGAGTAGTGTCTAGCACCGAGTAGGCTATGGGTCAGCCATCCCTACGCCTCAAAACTACGAGCCAACATAGGTATGTTCAAATTATTCGGGACCTCCTTTGTGAGCTTTCCCCTGCCCCAAGGGGCCTGCATCTTGATATCGATATCATGATAGTGTCGTTAGCCCTGACAAGGCTTTAGACGGTTCTACCCACTTGAATGTAGTAGTCGGGACCACGTAAGCTCTATCGTGGTAATGTCGGCTATATGAAGAGTCTCCCATTATTCCTCGTGATTTTAGTTATGCATGTTATCAAACATGATATATTTATACATATGTTCCAAAGCAGGTTTGACCCAATGTCCAGTCTTTACTTATGATATTCAGTTTTCAGCTTTAGGTCATTCGATTTAGTTGTGATATTCAGTTATGTTCAAATCATGATTTCAAAAACTAGCATGCAATCCCTACTCTCAGATTCTTATCTTGATGTTGTTTTATACGATGCACATTTTAATTGACTTTACTTACTTAAGCGGTTTTACTTACCTTGCATACTCAGTACATTCCACATACTGGCCGCATACTCTTTGCTGTATCATTTCATGATACAGGCCCAGGTACTCAAATTCAGCCTCGTCCTTAGTAGCCTTTCAGAGTTAGCACCCCAAATCTATTGGTGAGTCCTCATCTCCCAAGGACCATGCCATATCAGTTTTATTTATGTATTTAGTATTAATCTTAGAGAGTTAGTTGGGGTCTTGTGCCATCAACTCATCAGTATTAGAGGCTTTTCGGACATAGTTTGTAATCAACTTCGGATTCATGTAGGTTTCTGACTTTGTGTTTTAATTCAGACTTTCTCTATGTTTATTATGTTAAGTCTTCCGTTTTGTTTGATGGAGTTAGATGTATGTTCATGCCATGGTCGACTTGGAGTTTCTCTGGGTTCCTTGTCACGTGTTTCGATCTGGGCCTATGTTCAGGTTGTGACACTCAACCAAAAGAATGTTTCTGCTTTGGGTTTTCTCAAACCCCAAAGCCAAAATTTACTATAAATCCAAACAATGCTTGAGGAAGGGTTTAGACTATTTCTAACTCTCACCCTTTAATGGAATTTGAATTAGGTTTAGACTATCTCTAGCTCCAACCCATAAATCAAAAACTCCAATTCCTCACTACTGAAGTCTTACCCAACTTCACTTCCCTTTTTCAAGCGAGAGCAAAGTTAGAGAGCTCAATTAATGTTTGAAATCGTTAATTATCCAATTATAACTTAAAGAAATCAATAGATTTGTGCTTTCTACTCAAATCTAAGATCAACTAATCAATATCCACTTCGATCTTAACACCCATTATCCACACGCACCCTAGAAGGGAATTTAGCTACTAATAATTAAGGAAAGAGAAATTATACCAAGGGAAAATTCCTCAATTACATTCATCATTAGCAAATAAAATCAAATCTCGGCTTTTGAGCCTTCAACAATGGTGATTTTACCAAAGAGGGTGAAGAAGAAAATCAGAAAATCTACTTCTCTATCACTCTTTGAATTCCTCACTCTTATCTCTAGTTGTGTTCTCTCCATAAATGGGGTAAAATTCCTCTATAAAATACTTGCACAGCTATCCAAAAATACCCTTGGAAGCTTCTCAGGTACATGTTTGCCCTTCAAGATGATTTTGACCTTCAAAAGTTATGCGCGTCGCTTGTTCTAACACCTTCTTTCATAGATGCCAATGTGCAGCTCACAGATGCCTCTTCTGGATTGGTAATTCTACTTCTAAACCGTCTACATTGACATTTGCGGTCCGTCGATGCCAATTTGTGACACACATCTCTGCTTCTAGCAAATTTCTAGATCTTTCTGTGTGGCACCTGCTAAATGCAGATGCAGACTTGTGGCATGCATGTCCTTGTTTTTCTTCTAGTAGATTGCTTTTAGTTAAATTCTTCATCTTCTTTGTTTCAACTAAATTCCTACACAAAAGAGGAGAAATGTAATGCCGCGGAAACTCAAAATATAATTCCGGGACTTAAATCAGGAAATCTAGAAAAGCTACAGAAAAGCTACAGGATGACTCACCTAACGAGTCGTTAGTGACCCCACGACTCATTAGGTGAGCCGTGAGAAGGAGGTTTGATAATTTTAAGAAGGGAGACAGTGTACCAAATGAGAGACTTCACAAGTCATGGTCACTGACCACGACCCGTTGAGTCACTCGATGTCAGGTCTAGGTTGAGGATATTATTAGTGGAGCAGTGTACTTGACCGGTAGGGGAAATGAGTCGTGGTCCCTAGACACGACTCGTTATATCCCCCGTTACCAGCCCTAGTGAGTATTTAGCCAGTGTACCTGACGAGTGTCACAATGAGTCATTGTTAGTGGCAACGACTCATTAGGTGACTCGTTACCAAACTTAGCATTTAATCATTAGAAGTGAGACAGTGTGGTCCATGACTGGTGACCACGACTCGTTAGGGTCACCTGACAGTTTTTTTCAGCAATTTGCTAAGGGCTATTTAATAATTTCATATTCTCTTAAGCACTAAACTACATCGTTTTGAACCTAAATTCAGACTTATTAGAGGGTTTGAACGGTTCCTCCCCTCATTCTCACGTTTACTCTCAGAAATTTATCGAAAGTTCTCTAAAGAAACTCTCTAGCAGGCTTAGGGTTCTTCCTTCCTCGCAGCAGTTCAGGTCTTCTTCTTCAAGGAGCCAGGTATGTGGGAATTCAATAGGGAATTGTCCTTCCCTTGTGTCCCACAATATCCTCCCATAATTTCCCTATCATTTTAGCCCTGAGATTTTCAAATATGAAGAGATTTTCATGTTGGTTTTCATTAATTTCAATTGGGTTATTATCCATGTTTATTATTCATATGATCTTCATCAATTCATAAGTAAATTGTTGTTGTTCTTGCCAAGATGATTTACCGCCCTAAATTTTCGAGTAAAGATTATTTCGTATTAAATTCAATCTATTTTGAAAAGTATGTTTTGGGTTGAATATCCTATTAATTATTATTATATATATATGTGTGTGTGTGTGTGTGAGCAATTATTCCATTCAGGAGAATGATTTTACCCTTGTTAGATGAGATCCATTTAAATTCTTGAAATTTCATCATATTATGAAATTCCCGTGTTGTTGGAATGAGTTGTGTTCTCTATTAGCTTCTTTGTAGTTTAATTCAGTTAGAACGTAGAACCTCTTCAGAACTATTCAAAAAGTATCAATTGATCAGTTTGACTTCAGTATTTTCCCGAGGTGTCAGTGGTGCCTCCCAGTTATTAAAATCAAACTCAGAATCTAGTTTATTGGTCCATCAGGTGGTCAAGACTTTTAGATGTATATATATAGCTCTGACCAGCCCCAGGACCCCAATTCAGTTTACAGTTGTTCTTAGACGATTACGACGCTTCCAGATAAGCAACTCTGACCAGTCTAGAACTCAGTTTCAGAATCTGCTCTGATAAGGCTCTCAGGGTACTTTTAGTTATATGCTCCTGGCTAGTCTTGGACCCTTGTTTTGAGCTATCAACCTAGTAGTTCAGTTTAGGTTTTCCAGTGGGAGTAGGACTTAGCACTGAGTGGGTTGGGGTTCCAGCGCACCAGGTTCCCAGAACTACATTACCAGCGTAGGTTACAATATTACTTTACCTTATTGGCTCCAGACTTTTGTGATCACCTAGTTCATGCCTTTATACCCTGGAAAGGTATATTGGGTCCTACTGGTGGGGTGTATACATCGGACTCCACGTCTAGCTCACGTGGTTATATATCGGTTAGAGACTCTCCCACTAGTCAGTTCAGTTAAGTCTCAGTTTTTAACAATTTAGTTCAATTCAGATCAGTTTAGCGTGGTATATCAAGCTTAGTATTTCAGACTTAGGACATGTCTTTTACCATCAAACAGGGTCATCTTGACCATTTCAGTTTACATCAGTAGTTCAGTTCAGCTTACCTGTTGGTAATTACGTGTAATTTCAGTTCAGACTTTATATTCAAATATGTTATCTCCCACTTACTTAGTACATTCGAAGTATTGACGCATACTTTTATGCTGTATCGTTTCATGATACAGCTACATGTCCCTAGACTCAGTGTCGTTAGTCGTTGCGATTCAGATCCTCCTCCACTGTAGCTGAAGTATGAGTCCTTATCATTCGAGGGCCTTGTTTTACTTTCTTTCAGTTGAGTTATTATTTTAGTTAGACTTAGAGTTAGCTGGGGACTTGTCCCAGCAACTCATCAGTTAGAAGGCTTTCAGACACAAAGTTAACTCCAGACTTCAAATGTTTTAAATTTTAAATGTTTTCTTCTAGTTTATTTTCTGAAATGCTCTTATGTTGTTATTTCAAAGCTTCCACTATATATATATTGTTTTACTCAGAATACCAGTGTATGATAGACCAGGGGTTGACTTGGGGTCACATGTGACTTCAAGTACCGTGTTACATCCAGGAAGTAGTCTCGGGGCATGAGAAACTTGGTATCAGAGCCCTAGGTTTAGAGTATCCTCGGAATGTCTGAAAGCCGCATCGAGTAGAGTCCTTTTCATGGGTGTGAAGCGCGCCACACTTATGACGAGGAGGCTATACGATGTTATTGGGAAAACTCTCTTTTGGTCATACTCTTTATCGTGCGTTAAAGTTCAATTCCAGAAATTCCCTTATAATTCGTGCTCTGTTTCATTTCAGTAACCATACATCCCAGACACGGTAATGGAAGAAGGGTCGGTAATTTCAACAGACCTACCCCACCAGCCCCGAAAGCTCCTCAAGATGATTCGGTGTCTACGCCGAATTCAGGGAAGCCATTCAACTGCTGGCCCAAATAGTCACCAACCAGGTGAACCAGCAGGTGGTGCCGATGAACACCAACGGGTCTGCAACAGATGCGAGGGTGCGGGACTTCACCCGTATGAACCCTCTATCTTTTCAGGGATCCAAGGTAGGGGAGAATCCCCAGGAGTTTGTAGATGCGATCAGGAAGATTACCCGTATTATGGGTGTCATATCCTCAAAGAGTGCTGATCTGGCTGCCTACCACCTCAAAGGGGTAGCTCAGGTCTGGCATGACCAGTGGAAAGAGGGGAGGCCAGCCGAAGCAGGACCAGTGGAGTGGGAAGAATTCCACGCAGCTTTCTTGGACAGATTTTTCCCTCGGGAGCTAAGGGAGGCAAAGATGGCGGAGTTTATGAATTTGCAACAGGGCAACAGTTCCGTGGAGGAGTATGCTCTGGAGTTTACTAGGCCATCTAAGTACGCTCCATAGATGGTAGCCGAACCAAGGGCTCGCATGTTGAAGTTTGTGAACGGGGTGTCAAATATGGTCCTCAAGGAGTGTAGGACAACAATGTTGATTAAAGACATGGAGACCTCCATCTTGATTGTATATGCCCAGCAGATTGAGGGTGAAAAGCTGAAAGATATGGAGTGAAAGAACAAATGGGCAAGGATTGGACAGTCAGATTTAGGCCATCAGAGGTCTAGCAGTAGTAGCCACCCAACGCAGCAACAGAAGCAGCAGAGAGCCCCAGCACCCAGTTTAGCCAGCGCCCCAACCTTTCGATCCTGCCAGGATCGGAGGGGTGGGTCATCTGGTGCTCAATGTCAAGCCCATAGTATCGGTAACAAGTATCCAGCTTGTCCTAAGTGTGGTAGGAACCACCCGGGAGAGTGCCTTCAGGGTCGAGAGGGTTGTTTTGGTTGCGAACAGCTTATATATTGGCTTAGGGAGTGCCCATTAGCAGGGCGAGGGAGAGCACAATCTACCACATCATTAGCTCCAACAGGCTGACCAGCTCAACAGGCTAACACATTAGGTACAGATGGCAGTCAGCGCCAAAATCATTTCTATGCTATGTCTTCCCGTCAGGATCAGGAGAGCTCACCTGACGTAGTCGCGAGTATGCTACGTCTCTTCCGTCTAGACATTTCTGCCCTCCTAAATCTAGGAGCCACTCTTTCATTCGTGACTCCTTACATAACAGTCTAATTTAATATCAGTCCAGAGGTCCTCTCAGAACCATTCTCAGTATTCACGCTAGTTGGAGAGTCAGTTAGAGCTAGCCGGGTGTAAAGAAATTGCCCAGTCTCAGTCCTGAATAAAGTCATCCCGCTGACCTCGTAGAGTTACACATGGTCGATTTTGACCTTATCCCTAGCATAGATTGGTTACACTCATGTTATGCCTCAGTTGATTGTAGAACTAGAGTTGTCAAGTTCTAGTTTCCAAATGAACCAGTGTTAGAATGGACGGGCAGTAGTTCAGCGCCTAAGGGTAGGTTTATTTCCTACCTTAAGTCCTAGATACTCATCTCCAAAAAGATGTATATATCATCTGGTTCAGGTCAAGGATTCCAACTCTGAGACCCCAACCATCCAGTCAGTCCCAGTGGTCAGTGAGTTCCCAGACGTGTTTCTTGAGGATCTACCCGGAGTTCCCCCTTAATGGGAAATAGACTTCGGAATAGATCTACTCCCAGACACTCAGCCTATCTCCATCCCTCCTTACAGAATGGCTCCAGTTGAGCTTGAGGAGTTGAAGGAGAAATTAACGGATCTTCTTGATAAGAGTTTTATCAGACCTAGCATCTCTCCCTGGGGTGCTCTAATACTATTCGTGCGTAAGAAAGATGGTACCCTCAGAATGTGCATAGATTACCATCAGTTGAACGAAGTCACAGTTAAGAACAAGTACCCTCTACCAAGAATTAACGATCTTTTCGACCAACTTCAGGGAGCCAGTTGTTTCTCCAAGATCGATCTCAGGTCAGGGTACCATCAACTAAGGGTTAGGTAGTGTGACATACCGAAAACAACATTCAAAACTCGATATGGTCACTATGAGTTTGTGGTGATATCCTTCGGGTTAACAAATGCCCCAGCAGCCTTCATGGATTTAATGAACAGAGTCTTCAAGTAGTATCTGGATATGTTCGTCATTGTATTTATAAACGACATTCTAGTATACTCCAAAAATGAGGAAGACCATGCCAATCACCTAAGATTAGCATTACAGACACTCAGGGACAGCCAGTTATTCGCCAAGTTCAGCAAGTGCGAATTTTGGTTAAAGTCTGTGACTTTCTTAGGTCATGTGGTCTCGGATGAGGGAATACAAGTATACCCTCATAAGATAGCAGCAATGAAGGATTGGCCTAGACCTACCTCTCCTACTGAAATCAAGAGTTTTCTAGGCTTAGTGGGTTATTACCAACGGTTCATGGAAGGCTTCTCCTCCATAGCATCTCCTCTGACTAAGTTAACTCAGAAGAAGGTGAAATTTCAGTGGCCAGATGAGTGTGAGAAGATTTTCTAGGAGTTGAAGATTTGACTCACTACTGCTCCAGTTCTGACCTTTCCATAAGGAACAGATGGATTGGTTGTATATTTTGATGCTTCCAGGGTTGGACTCGGTTGCATTCTGATACAGCGGGGCAAAGTGATAGCCTACGTCTCCAGACAGCTCAAAGTTCATGAGAAGAATTATTCAACTCATGACTTAGAGTTGGAAGCGGTGGTGTTTGCATTAAAAATATGGAGGCACTACTTATATGGAGCTCACGTAGATGTATTCACAAACCAGAAGAGTCTCCAATACATGTTGAGTCAGAAGGATTCAAATCTGCGTTAGAGAAGGTGGTTGGAGTTGCTAAAAGACTATGACATGAGTGTACTGTATCACCCGAGCTAAGCCAATGTGGTGGATGACGCCCTAAGCAGACAATCTATGGGGAGTGTGACTCATATTGAGGAAGACAAAAAGGAGTTAGCAAGGGATGTTCACAGACTAGCCCGGTTAGGGGTGCAGCTGGTGGATTCAGCCAAAGGCGGGGTGGTAGTGCACAGTGGGTCAGATTCATCCTTAGTAGTTAAAGTTATGTCCAGACAATATGAAGATCCAGTCCTACTTAAACTTAAAGAAGCAGTTCTCAGAAAGGAGGTTGAGGCTTTCTTCTAAGGGGGACATAGTGTGCTTCATTACCAGGGAAGATTGTGTGTGCCAGATGGTGGAGAGTTGGGACAGCAGATACTGGCTGAGGCACACAGCTCGAGATACTCCATTCACCCCAGTGCTACCAAAATGTACCGCTATTTTCAGGATATTTACTGGTGGAGCGGCATGAAAAGAGACATTGCTGAATTCACAGCCAAGTGCCCGAACTGCCAACAAGTCAAGGTGTAGCACCAAAGGCCAGGAGGCATGACCCAAGATATCAGTATACCCACGTGGAAGTGGGAAGAAGTGAATATAGATTTCATTACGAGTCTACCTTAGACTCATCGATAGCATGACTCAATCTGGGTGGTAGTAGATCAGATGACTAAGTCAGCACACTTCCTCCCAATTAAAACCACAGACTCAGCTGAGGACTATGCCAAAATTTACATCCGAGAGTTAGTCAGACTCCATGGGGTGCCCTTGGCTATCATTTTAGACATGGGAACGCAGTTTACCTCACACTTCTGGAAGTCCTTTCAGAAGGGACTAGGCACTCAGGTCAAAATCAGCACCGCTTTTCACCTGCAGACCGATGGGAAAGAGGAGCGTACCATTCATACCCTAGAAGATATGCTAAGAGCGTGCGCGGTTGATTTTCAGGGTAATTGGGATGACCACTTGCCTCTTATCGAGTTTTCATATAACAATAGCTACCATTCTAGCATCCAGATGGACCTATTTGAAGCATTGTATGGTAGAAGGTGTAGGTCTCCTATAGGGTGGTTTGAAGTTGGTGAAGCTACCTTGATAGGGCAGACTCAGTTCACGAGGCATTGCAGAAAGTTCAGCTCATCCAAGAGGGTTGAAAACAGCTCAGAGCCTTCAGAAATCTTATAACGATGTGCGAGAAGAGAGTTGGAGTTTGCAGTTGATGACTGGGTATACCTGAAAATTTCGCCCATGAAAGGGGTGATGAGGTTTGGAAAGAACGGGAAACTCAGTCCGAGGTATGTGGGACCTTATAGAATTTTGAGGCGTATCGGCAATGTAGCCTATGAGCTAAAGTTACCTTCAGAACTAAAAGTTGTACACCCAGTTTTCCGTGTGTCACTTCTGAATAAGTGTATCAAATATCTAACCTCAGTTGTGCCATTGGATAGCGTGGGAATAAAGGATAGTCTCTCATATGAGGAGGTACCAGTCAAGATCCTTGACCGTCAGGTTCGTAAGCTGAGGAATAAGGAAATAGCTTCAGTCAAGGTCCTATGGAGAAATCAGTAGGTTGAGGGAGCTATGTGGGAGGCCGAAGTAGATATGATGGCCAAATACCCGCACTTGTTCTATACCGACTCTGTTGTAGATTGAAATGTTAGTTTTTCCTTAAGGCATGAGCTAGTTGTTGAATTCTATTCACATGTATAAGTTTGTTTTACAACTTTGGATATATGTATGAAAAGTAAATTTAGTTCAGTTATGTATTTTGAAAAGGAGGTATTCATTCCGATAGTTTTGGAGTTAAATGAGAAGTATTTGGAAATTTTGATTGTTATTCTCTGCTTTCCTGTGTGTATTCTAACATTCGAGGATGAACGTTTACAAGGGGGAGATATTGTAATGCCGTGGAAACTAAAAATCTAATTCCGGAACTTAAATCAGGAAATCTGGAAAAGCCGCAGAAAAGCTATAGGATGACTCACCTAATGAGTCGTTAAGTGACCCCACGACTCGTTAGGTGAGCCGTGAGAAGGAGGTTTGATAATTATAAGAAGGGAATCAGTGTACCCAACGAGGGACTTCACTTGTAGTGGTCACAGACCATGACCGGTTGAGTCACTCATGGTCAGGTCTTCGTTGAGGATATTATCAGTGGAGTAGTGTATTTGACGGGTGGGGGCAATGAGTCGTGGTCCCCAGAAACGACTCAGTATGTCCCCCCTTACCAGCACTAGTGAGTTTTTATCCAGTGCACCTGACGAGTGTCACAATGAGTCGTCGTAAGTGGAAAAGACTCGCTAGGTGACTCGTTACCAAACTTAACATTTAATCTTCAGATATGAGACAATATGGTCCACGACTGGTGACCACGACTATTTAGGGTCATTTGGTAGTTTTTTCCAATAATTTTCTAAGGGCTATTTAGTAATTTCCTATTCTCCTAAGCTCTAAACTATGTCTTTTTGGACCTCAATTTTGACTTATTAGAGGGTTTGGACAGTTCCTCCCCTCATTCTCATTTTACTCTCAGAAATTTATTGAAAGTTCTCTCAAGAAACTCTCTAGCAGGCTTAGGGTTCTTCCTTCATCGCAGCAGTTCAGGTCTTCTTCTTCAGGGAATTCTTAGCCAGGTATGTGGGAATTCAACAAGGNAGAGGAGAGAGTTGGAGTTTGCAGTTGATGACTGAGTTTACCTAAAAATTCCACCCTTGAAAGTGGTGATGAGGTTTGGAAAGAAGGGAATGCTCAATACGAGATATGTGGGACCCTATAGAATTTTGAGGCGTATCGGCAATGTAGCCTATGAGCTAGAATTACCTTTGGAATTAGCAGTTGTGCACCAAATATTCCATGTGTCACTTTTGAAGAAGTGCAGCAGGGATCCAACCTTAGTTGTGCCATTAGACAGTGTAGGAATAAAAGATAGTCTCTCATATAGGGAGGTACCAGTCCAGATCCTTGACAGTTAGGTTCGTAAGTTAAGGAACAAGTAAATATCTTCAGTAAAGGTTTTATGGAGAAATCAGCAGGTGGAGGGAGCTACGTGGGAGGCCGAAGCAGATATGATGGCCAAATACCTGCATTTATTCTATACGGCTCTATCACAGCTTGAAATATTAGTTTTGGCCCTAAACTCAATTTAGTTGTCATGATTCACTTCAGATGTTCAAGTATCTTTTATGTTTTTGAATATATGTATGAAAGGTAAATTCAGTTCAGTCATGTATTTTGAAACGGAGGTAGTCATTCTGACAGTTTTAAAGTCAAATGAACAGTATTTGAAAGTTATGATTGTATTCTTCTGCATTCCTATGTGTTTTCTAACATTCGAGGATGAATATTTCCATGGGGGAGATATTTTAATGCCCCAAAAAA
>JACEIK010000816.1:0-43476 GCA_018107945.1 Datura stramonium
ACTTTTCTCATGAAAAACTCCCACAAATATAGAGTATATTCTCAGCAAAACACAGCTATTCCAACCTTCAAAAACGAGCAGAACTTCAACAACAACATACTAACAACGGCAGCCCAACATAACCTCCAACTTCTTGCTTTAGCTAGGATTTTTAGGCTAGTTAAGCAATTAGAAACACTTACCCTTGGCATGAGAATATTGTTGGATATAATAGGAGTATTTTCCTCTAAATCACTTCCCAATAACGCAGCAATCTTGCTGCCCAAAACGCAGCAAAATAACTGCACAACAACTACAACAAGTCAACCCATAACTTTCTTCTAGTTTTCCTTCAAAAATTCATACACTTATTAGAGATTTCAAAAGAGGAAAGTGACTTACTATTTATTATGAACAATTCCTACTAATATGGAGTATAACATTAGCTCAAAATAGTCCCAAACACACAGCAACAACACTGCCAAAACAAAGCTACAAGACAGCAAAAAACTTCCACCGCAATGTTGGCTTCACTTCCATCAACTTTTGCTTCAGTTTTATGGTGTTTTCTTGAGGATTTCCTCTTTGTTTCTAAGGCTTTTCTACTAGAAAAGAGGGGATTTCAGATGGAAAGCAAGCACTTCAAACATGGAAAATTTTAAAAATGATTTCATAACCAAAAACATAAAATATAAAGGTGTTTGGGCGGTGGCCGTTTTAGGGCGGTAGCCATGTCACTGCCCGATAGTGCTACCATAAAACGCCTATAACTTTTATTCTAAACTCCAATTGATGAGCCATTTGATGTTATGCAAAAATTGGAGCTAAAAAAGAACTTTAATTTGATAGGTCATTGGGGCTTCTAATTCATTATATATTAGGAGATATGGTTATTTAAAGTTGAACCTTACATATAATCTTCACATACTCTTCGGTTTTCCGTTCGTACACATTTCCTTTGTCATCTACGGAAAATATACAACCTGTACTTCCCTTAACATAGGATAAAAACATCAAATAATTACCAAAAAAATTTCGGGGTGTAACAGAGCCAAAGAAACCTATGAACAAGGCATCTCTCTCACCGCCAAAAATAAGCCACAGAGGAGTATTCAAGAAGAACCGCGGATCCTCACAACCGCATTGAATGAGGTGAGGAGTTGAAGTGGATTTTTAGATTTTATGGTTTTGAGTGGATGGCCAAGACTCCAACATAGTACACAGAAAATATAGTTCGGGAGTTCTATGCCAACTACTTGGCCACAATAAAGGTAAAGGCAAAAGAAGGGTAGAAAATAAAAGACCAGCCTTGTCTGGAGAGTGTTATGGTCCGAGGTCAAGAAGTTGATATATCGGAATGGACCATTGCTCAATTGTTTATGTCCCCGCAGTTCTTTCCTACCAGGATGATACCAGAGTATGATTACAGGGTGGAGGTGATGAAGTAGATCAGATCCTTGAGTGTACAAGACAACAGAGGCAGTTGCAACGGCTAGCTGAGGTGATTGCTGACAACAAGGATGAGGTTGAATAGGTTACAGGAGGAAAGAAGGTGACCAAGAATTCATTGAACTTCATTGCAAAAGCCTGCTAGACACTAGTGCATCATGGGTTAGCACCTACAGTCAACGACAGCACACTGAGTGCTGACAGAGCGGCTTTGGTTGCATGCCTCATGTCTCGTTACCCCATTAATATTCTAAGGATCTGTGATGAGATATGAGACCGGGCGGTGAGTAAGCACTACTATCCCATTCCTGAGTCTGGTATTCAGATTATGCATTGAGGCAGAAGTTCCACGGGGTGATGAGCGGGTGATTGGAGGCAAAAGGATTGCAGACATAAGCCTTATCTGGGATGAGATGAACCGGTAACACCTCCGGGGATTCCTAAAACTCCCGGCCAGCCCGGCCAGCAGGGGGACGTACAGGTGAATGTCCCTGTGACACGGGAGCAAAGCGAGACACCGGCTACAGACTCCGGTCATTCAGAGTTAGCTCCCAACACACCTTAGCACACCACTGCCCAGCATGCAGGCTCAAACATCAACAGGGTACATCTTGGTACCACAGGACTTCCTCCAAAAGATAGCTAAGAGATTGACCATGGTGGCGCAAAATTCAGGCCATGATGGATAATGTCAAACCATGGGTCAAGTTAAAGATAGAAGAAGCAGCTCAGGCTCCTTGCCCGCTTAGATAGTTTTGAGAGTCGTTTCAATGAGAGAATGGCGGAGCAGACCAATACCAGTAATCTCCATGCGGAGTTGGGGTTCTTCGTAGTCAAGTAGTTGAGTTTTCATCACGACAACCAATAGTTTTAGCAGCCCCCACTCTTCCGGACCTAGGGCAAGCTTTCATGAGGATATTGATTTGGCAGCATACTGGGAGCCAGCTGCAGCTGATGATAGAGACAGAAGAGAGTTGTTGAAGATGCTGGTAAGGGAGAGTTTGAGAAAAAGAAGAAAGATGGAGAGGAAGAAGCGCAAGTGGGCTAGAGCAGCGAGCATGCAGACTCATGACGCACATATGACTAAGCTGCATGAGAGAGCTAGAGGAGCAGGCAGCTCCAGCCAGCACCCCAGATCGAGCTTGCCCTTGGACATGACCCTCCGAGAAGGCCACATTCATGGACATTTTAGAAGCCGTCCAAGCGACCCACGACTGCGCGGAGGCGGGGACCCTCCCCTATTGACATACAATTGAGAGCGCCGTACCGCTAGCGCCACTATTGCAGCAGAGGTACAACCTCTACGAGATGATAGGAGCGCCTAGTGTGCCACAGGTATGTTCTCTTCCCTATGATCTTCTAGATGATGCTTCGGGGATGAAGCTAACTTCCAAAAGGGAAGGTGTGTACTTGTGATTTTGGGGATTTTTGTTCGTCTGAGGGTTTCTTATCGTGTTTTCTTTTCTCTCAGACATGATATCTAGTAGAATCGACATGTGTGGGATTTTTTTTATTTTAGTTTATGATTTTTATTTAATTAAGTAGCTAAAGTACTCAATAGAAAATTGCACTAGTTTTGTTTTGTAAAAAATTGACCTGTTTAAAAATTTTCTAATACAGTAGCTATGTATTTGTGAGAACATGCATGATTGCTATGGATCTTTGGATATCATTTATTTTGTCAGCATGAGTAGTATTGTTAATCCATGTATAAACCATACAGGTGAGGTGAAAATAGTTCATGTACCATGTGTGAGTGAGGTGTATTAGTCAGTTCGGTATTGTGGTGTAGATCTAGAACTTGTCTGGTTGGTCTCTGCATAGGCTAAGAATGGTTGGTTAGGATATGATCATAGGCCATTGTTTGTTTAGCAATTAGCCTATATTTCCCTACCAAAGTTGAATGAATCCCTTGATCCCAAGTTTGAGCCTTAATAGACCATGTTTTTTTGATTCATCGATTAACCATACCAATTTTTGTAATGAACCTGCTTTGGCCCTAGTCCTTCCTTGGATATTGTGAACCTCAATATAAGAAAAATAGCTGAGATGAGGGTGGCTAGAGTAGGGGTGCATAAAAGGTGGGAATGGACGAAAGGAAGAAAGAAAAAGAAATGGTGGAATATAAAGGTGTGGTGAGTTGAAAAGAAGAAAATAGCTATGTTGTAAATGTTAAACAACAAAGCACTAAGGAATTTTGAAAAAAAGCTGAGAAAAGTGAAAACTCACCACACCCATTCAAAAGTGAATAAAAAGGAAAAAAGAAAAAGAAGGAAGGAAGAATAAAGGGTGAATTAGGTGAATGGTGTAGCAAATGTATGTAGTGCCAAGGAAGGAATAGTCACTTATAAAATATTTCATCTTTATCATGTCCAGCTCTGAGCCTACATTACAAGTCATACCAAGTCCTATAGTGATCTTAACTTGACCATCTGAAAAACCAACGCAGAGAAAATAAGGGCAAGCCTATGGTATCTGACACATAATACTCGTAACTTCTTTGAGAGAGTGAGTGCCTTACTTGACTAGTTCCATATCATGTTTGACATTTTCACATCTGAGTGGGGACATCATTTGTTGGTACATGGATTATGTTTGCTTTTACTGTTGGTCTACATGAAAAACACTGGTGATGACTTGACTGCCTGTTGATAGTTAAATGACATGTTTTGATCCCTGTTTGTAATGTTTTAAGGAGTTGCTTGTAATACATTAGTTGATATGGTTACATGAGAAAAGGACAATAGAGTTTGTATAGAAAGTGCAGGTTTGTTTAAATATTGGTTGTAGTATCTTAAGTCTATTTTCTAGTTGAGCGTCGTGTTTTAGTTTTTCTTTTCTTTGCCTAAGGACATGCAAAAGTATTAAGTTGAGGGTGTGCTGTGATGTGGGTTTACAGCACATTCGACGCTCTAAACTAAAAAATAGCATAAATTAGGTGTATTATGGATATGAAATTTTTTCCTTTTGTTACAGGATAAACAGGTGTTGGAACTGAATATTGCAAATATAGCTTTAAAAAGTGCAAAAATGGGAAAAAAAAATTAGACCAAAGTATGGATCGTAGGAAGGACCTACGAGTAGTACTGATAGTCGTGACGGATTGCTAAAAGTTAAGGTTGAGCAGATGTGACTCACGAGTCCCAGTACGATTAGTAGCAGGCTTATACAAGTCGTAATGAGAAAGTCATGGTGAAATCCAGAAGAATTGCATCTGAGTATGGCTCCTACTACGAGAAGCAAGTACGACTTGTAAAGCGAAGGTACAAGTCATACCATTCTGGTCGTGATGAACTTCCAGAAAAACTTAAAAATCATTGATTCAAAGTACAGAGGCTCAGTACGAGTCGTGAGTTGATGGTACAAGTCATTTTTAGATCCAGCACTTAGCCAGAATTTATCCAGCTAAGATTGTATGAGAGGAAGCTACGGATCATAGGAGCATGCAACATATCGTAGGTCGAGTCGTGTACTGGAGGCAACAGATATGGAAATTCACTCATTGGCTTAGGAAAAGATTCTTGTGTTTGTATAAATATGTTTTAGGTTTATTTTATAGGGGACGTCAATTTCGATAGTTTTAGAGTAGAAACTAGCCTCGAGAAAGAGAGGATTGAGTTGGTCTTAACTTGTAGTCAACTTGTTCTTGAATTCTTCTTGTCCTTACTACTTGTTCTTCAAGATTTTGTGGAGTAATTAAAGGAAGTGTTTTTCTCAATCATTGTTGTAGTATTGATTTATGTCTTTAATAATGAATGCGAATTCATAATAACCCATGAGAGTCTAAACCTCCATAGCTAGGGTTGTGGGAACCTTGGTGAATTAACAAGCTAGGGTGACACAAAGTGATGCAAAACCAATACAAACACTTATATTGTATTCTCTTCATCTTTAATGATTCTTAACGGTGCACAACGTTAGGACTTGCCTGAATTCTTTATTTGCTTTGGTCGAAAGTAGGAATGGAAAAGAGAATTACAGCAGAGCTTGCCGGTTTGATAATCATTGTATATACTTGAGTTGTGGTGAGGATAGTTAAATCTGGAACTTAAAGTGATAACGGATAATTTTGAAATCGCTCATGAGACTTAGTTGAGTGATTGAGTATAGTCGTTCAATAGGGACTGGTCGGTCATTTGAATGAACCTAAGTTATCAGTTCTATAAGTAAGTATTGGTGATAATCACAAGTGTATACCCGAAGTAGTTATGAACCCGTGGGGAACACAAACCCTAGATTATCCTTTAATATTGACTTAACATCAAATTTTGATATTTGTTTATATTATTGATTTTCTTTAGAATCCCCCTATTTAGAAGTAAATACCTTACAAGTTCAATTACCGACTATAATCCAGTCTCCTATTCACTGTGGGATCGACCCCAACCTCTAGTTGGGTTCTTTGTGACAACGTCCACTTCTCACTTCAGTAAGAGGTGTGGTTTGAGCGTTATCAGTGATGAGGTTTGGGGAAGAAGGAAAACTCAGTCCGGGTACGTAGGACCTTATAGAATTTTAAGGCGTGTCGACAATGTAGCCTATGAGCTAGAATTACCTTGAGAACTAGCGGTTGTGTACCCAGTTATCCATGTGTCACTTTTGAAGAAGTGCATTGGAGATCAATCTCAGTTTTCTATTGGATAGTGTAGGAATAAAAGATAGTCTTTGATGAGGAAGTACTAGGCCGTCCTTGACCGTCGGAGTTCGTAGGCGAGGAACAAGGGAAATGACTTGATCCAAAGATCTTATGGAGAAATTAGCAGGTTGAGGAGCTACGTGGGAGGCCAACGCAAATATGATGGCCAAGTACGCGCACTTGTTCTCTACCGACTTTGTTATAGCTTAAATGTTAGTTTTGACTTAGAAACTGATTAAGTTGTAAGGATTCAATTCATGTGTATAAGTTTCTTTTACGACTTTGGATGTATGTATGAAAAAGAGAATTCAGTTTAGTTAGTTATTTTGAAATGGAGGTAGTCGTTCCGACAGTTTTGGAGTTAAATGAATAGTATCTAGAATTTTTGGTTGTTATTCTCTGCTTTCTTGTGTGTTTTCTAACATTCGAGAATGAAGGAGATATTGTAATACCCGAAACTCAAAGACTAGCTCCTGTACTTGAATTAAAAGGTAAGATCTGTAGAAAATGTCTCAGGAAGACTCACTAACGAGTCGTTGTGAGACCTAACGACTCATTAGGTCAGTCGTGGGAAGGAGGAATTAGAAGTGTGAAGTGAGAAGCACTATACCCAATGAGAGACCCCGCGAGTCGTAGTCACTTGACCATTACCCGTTAGGTCATTCATGAGCAGGCGGTTCAGGAATTAAATAATTAGGCAGTGTACTAGACGAATGGTGACCAAGGATGCGTGGTCACCAGTAACGATCATTAAGTCCTACGTTGCCATCCCTAGTCACTTGTAAGGCAGTGCACCTAACGAGTGTCACCACGAGTCGTGGTCACTGACCAAGACCCGTTAGGTCACCCATTAGGGCCACCTGACAGTTTTCCTAACTTTCTCAGGGCTATTTAGTAACTTGCTATTTTCCTAAGCTTTAAACTACATCATTTTGGACATAATTTCAGACTTATTAGAGGATTTGGGCCGGTTCCTTCCCTCATTCCACGTTTATTCTCAAAAAAACATCGCAAGTTCTCTCAGGAAACTCTCAAGAAGGCTTAAGGGTTTTCCTTCATTGCAGTAGTTCAAGATCTTCTTCTTCGAGAAATTCTTAGCTAGGTATGTGGGAAGTCAACAAGGAAATTGTCCTTCTCTTGTGTCCCAAAATTCCTCCCATAATTTTCCTATTAGTTTTAGCCCTGAGTTTTCGAATACGAATGAATTTCATGTTATTTTTCATTAATTTCTCCTGGAATAATATCCGATGTTGCTTGTTCATATTATCTTCATCAATTCCTAATTAAATTGCCAATGTTCGTATAAAAATAAATTGAAGTCCTATATTCCTCACATGAAGTTGTTTGCTTATTGTTCCACATTTAGTGAATGAAGTATGTTTGCACTGGAATTCCTTGTAATTCTTAATATATATGATGAGAAAATATTCAAGCGATAAGAATGAGTTTAGCTTTAATCGAGATGAGATTTCTTTAATTCTAGAGATTTTCCATATTATGGAATTCCCGTGTTGTTGGAGACAAATTGTAGTCCTCTATTAGCAGCTTAGTAGTTTAGTTCAGTTAGAATGTAAAACCTCTTCGGAACTATTCAGAACTTGTCAACTGATCGGTTTGACTTGATCTTTTCACGAGGTGTTAGTGGTGCCTCCCAGTTATAAAAATCAAAGACTGAATCCAGTCTATTGGTCCATTAGGCAGTCATGATGTTTTAGTATATGCTCTGACCAGCCCCAGGACCCGAGTTCAGCTTACAAATAGTTCTTAGACGGTTACGACGCTCCAGATAAGCAGCTGGCCAATCTAAAACCCAGTTTCAGAATCTGTTGTGATAATACTCTTAGGGTACTTTCGATTACATGTCCACGACTAGTCTTGGACTCCAGGTTTCGAGCTATTAGCCTAGTTGTTCAGTTTAAGTTTTCCAGTGGGGTAGGAGTTGCTCGAGCGGGATGGGGTTCCAGCGCACCCAGGTTCCCAGAACTATGTTGCCAGCGTAGGTTACAGTATTACTTGGCCTAATTGGCCCCAGACTTTCGTGATCACCCAGTTCATGCCTTTATACCCTGGCAAGGTATATTGGGTCCCTACCGATGGGGTGTATACATCAGACTCCACGTCTAGCTCATGTGGTTATAATTTGGTTAGAGACTCTCACACTAGTCAGTTCAGTTCTAGTTCTATCAGTTTAACTCAGTTCAGTATGGTATTTCAAACTCAGAACTCTCAGACTTAGAGCATGTCTTTGACCATTAGACAGGGTCATCTTGACCATTTCAGTTTACATCAGTAGTTAGTTCGGTTACTTGTTGGTCATTACGTGTCATTTTGGTAAAGACTTTATATTCAGTTATGTTTTCTCCCACTTACTCAATACATTTAAAGTACTGACATAATTTATATGTTGTATTGTTTCATGATACAGTTGTAGGTTCCCAGACTCTGCATCGTTAATCGTTGCGGTCGAGATCCTCCTCCGCCGCAGTTGAAGTGTGAGTCCTCATCATTTGAGGGCCTTATTTCATTTTCTTTTCATTGATTTATTATTTTTAGTTAGATTTAGAGTTAGCTGGGGGCTTATATCGCAACTCATTAGTTAGAAAGGCTTTCAGACACATAATTTATTTCAGAATTCGGATGATACTCTAAGGTATATGTTTTTTTCTAGTTTTATTTTCTTAAATACTCTTGTGTTGTTATTTCAAAGCTTCTGCTATGTATGTTTTTCTTAGAATACTAGTGTATGATAGACCAGGAGTTTACTTGGGGTCCTTTTGACTTCAATGTCATGTTACGCCCAGGGTGTAGTCTCGGGGCATGACAGAAGAGAAAGTTGTCCTCACGGCCAGCGTGCCACACACCGGCTAACACAACGCGACAAGCGCTGTCGTATATGCATGTGCATGGCAGAGCAAAGCGGTAAAAGCTGTGCGCGATAGCACCGTGCCACGCTAGGCATTCAGCGCGACAGGAAGCGTACTTACGCCCGCCCAGCGGCGCGATGGCTCTATGTCACGCCCGATGCCCTCTCAACATACCAAGGCGAAGTTCGATCGTCTATGCGATGCCTCCATGCCACGGAGCTGCTACTGTACGATAGGTAGTGTGGCATGGAGCAGTTCCGCTCTTGCGCAAAAATTATAATTTCCCACTTAGTATAAATCAAACACTTAGCTCTAAAAATTATTTGATAACGAAATATTTTAGGGAAAATGGAAAGGAGGAAAGGGAGAAGTGAAGAACTCTACCTAGGGTTCATTAGTTTTCATTCTCTTTTAACTATTCTTGTAATTATCCTACTCCTAATTATGTTTTAGTATTTTTAGAAACATGAGTGGCTAAAACCCTTCCTCTAGGGTTGAGGCCACATGATATAATTATAAATGCATGATTTTTTCTTTGGTTTTGTGTTTTAGTTTTTGTTTTGTCTTACATTCTTTATTATTATTGTTTTATGCTTGATCACCATGAAAACAAACTCGTTAAGGTTATTTAGGTAAAAGCTCAGAAAAGAGTAACCCTAGGCTAGAACACAAGAATGTAGGGAGAATGTTCTTATCTTTACGATAAGGATTCGCGGTTAGGATAAGTATCCACCTAATTTGCCTTGCTTGGTTAGTATAACGGGATGATAGCTAGACACGGACTTAGAATTGTTACATCACCGCTTGTAGAAGTAGTTGTGAAGCTAAGTTAGGTTAAATGATTAGAGGTACGAAAGTACAGTATCAAGAGCACAAACCCCGTAAACCACATCCACATAATTAAATTGCTCCGCAATTAGGGCGTCATATCCCGCTCAATGATGTAGTTGTGAGACTAGTTTGTCATGTTTAGAGGCTCGAGAGACCATGAATATCATCGCATTTTAACTATTTGAGACAACTGAAGTTTTCATACTCGAACCACTGTGAGTTGTAGCATTGCATGATTATTAGGCCTTAACTCTAGTTGCTTCTTGTATTGTTTCTTAAGTATTTTACAGTCACCACTAGAATTAATTAGAATTTTCAAAAATTTCTATAATCAACACTTGTGAAGGTTAATTTTAACACTTGAACTTGAATATTCGTTGAATTGGTCCAGTCCCTGTGGGTTCGACATCCGGCTCTTAAAAAAGATCCATTGTGTTACTTATATGATCATGTACGGCTTGCACGTGATGGGTGCAAATAAGTTTTAGGCGCTGTTGTCGAGGACTGGTGATATTGGTGAATTTCTTGTTTTTGTGTTGATGTAAATTTTCATTAAGTGTTGAAAAAATTTATTTTGTAGATTCTGTTATTTTATTTTTGACTTGATACCCTTCTTGACATGACATCATGGAGTACAAATGGGTTGAATGATGGATACTCCTATGTAAATGATTCTTGTCTGAATTATGGAGTACCCTACTTGTGGCAACACTGTCACACTTGTAGTATATGTGGTGGTCAGGATGGCCATTGGAATGGTTTTCCAAATTCGTATTCCCCTCCCCCAAGCCCCTACTACGATCCTTCATTGTTTTTGATGAGTATAGAAATGATGAAAAGGAGTACTTGGAACACCAAGCTCAGATAGAAAACATGTTAAAATAGGTCCTTAAGCAGACAGAAGTGATGCGGGCGCAAATAGAAGTAATGGGGTTTTAGACTAAGGAAAATGGAGAGGCCCTAAAAATGATAAGCGCTAAGTTCACGGAGTTGATGACTGAGGCTGAATATTGCATTGATTTGCAAGTAACGATTTTAGCCAATACTCAAGAGGGACTGCAAGGAGAAGAAAATGGTGAGTACTTGGAACAAGCTCAACAGTTAAAGGCTCCTGAGATTCTCCGTGATGGTCTCACACATATGACCAATCCATTCATGAAAGGAGAGATAGAGTTCCAACCATTTGACATTCATGTGGAGTTAGATGTTGATGTGGAGAAGGTGTACACAAGTAAGGAGGTCAAGCACAATGTGGTTTCAGAGTTGGTGTATTGTACCCCACTCGAAGCACTTCTCGACATTAAGTTTGGATGACAACCTAGAAACCAGGGTCTTCAAGCTTGTAGAAAAGGTCTATAGCAGGAACAAGCCCCATATGATACGAAATTTGCTGAGTCTGAGAGACAAAATGACTTCACTTACGTAAGGGAAATAAGTGCCAGAGGGAGACATGTGCTTGGTCCTTACAATGTTTCACCACCACCCCTGGAGCTTAAGAGGAAACTGGAGAAGCAAGTAGGGGTGAGATTCCTTATCACTCAAAGTGGAAGAAAAACTGGTGAAACTTGATGCGTCATGCCACGGCTAAATAAAGCGCTGCTTGGGAGGCAACTAAAGGGTACCACAGGTACAATTTTTTTAATATTTTTATTTTGGTTTTGGTTATTTTCACTTTGTGTTGTTATTTTTGGTTAAGCACACATTTAGAGGAAGTCTGAGTACCCGAGGAAGTAAGAGCTAAAGAGCATGACAAGAAGAGGAGTGTGGGGTCGATGACCCACCTATGCAAAAATGAAGAAAAATATGTTGTTAGCTAGGCCTAGAATTCGCAAGGGTATTTCTCACCCTTGTAGAATTCTTATTTGATGTTTTGGGGACATGGCATGATTTAAGAAGTATGGGGTGAGGAAAATTTTAAATTTTGGCGTGCTTAATGATTTCGGGTGGAGTTAGTGCTTGATATGGTAGTGGTTGATCAAACATTTTTAGTTGAGCATAATTCACCCACCCATTGGTTTTTCTTTCAGTTCTTTTCCGATGAGGCACTTTGATCTGATGAATAAAATTTTTCTTTGTCTGGACAAAGTTGTTTTTAGTCATAGTTAGGTACTTTTCCCGAGGATGGATGGATGATGATCGTTTTGAGAGAAAATTAGTCAATCGATTTTTTTTGAGCCACTTAGCTGATTGATGGCTTAATGTTCTTTTTATGTGCTATACATGATTTGAGATACAAGTGTTGTTAATTTTTGAGGCATGCTTAACAGTTGTATAACTCTTTTGAACACCTAGGCTCTTGAATATGACTTGATGTGGCAAAGCTAAATTATTGCATTCTTAGGATTAGTGAGTTAAGAAGTCTACTGAATTTGTCTTGAATTGAGCATGTGTTGTGATTGTAAGGATTTTGAATATTCCATGCTATTATGTAGTGTCTAGAACCTGCCTGTTGTGTATACAAAGCGAAATGAGGGATGTCAATTGTAGGAGATGATTTAGGCATTTCTTTGCAAAAGCCTAATTTTTATCCCTTCACCTTGCACCTACCATGAATGTATGATCCCTGATTAGCCCTATTGAGCCTTTCACCTATTCTTTTCTAACCACAAAATGAGCTTAACCCCTTCTTTCAATATCCATTGAATTTGATCCAAAACTCCTAAGTGCTTAAGTGAAAATGCAAAAGAATTAAGGAGTGAGAAGTTGGAATGAGAAGGAAAACAGTAGTGGTGGGAGTTATATAAAAGCCTAGAGGTGCATTAGTTTAAAAAGGAATAAGAGTTAGTAAGGAGTAAAAGATGAAAAGAGCGAAAAACTTGCTTAAGTACTCCTTACTAATAGCTTAAGTGTGCCCTAATGAAATGGGGAAATAAAAAGAAGAAAAATGGATTTGAAAGAATGAAGGTGAAATAAAAGGATAGATATGACAGGGTGATGTATTAGCCTTGGGCAAGATGATCACTATTACTGGCCATAATAGCACCTACTCGCCCTTAAGCATTACAACCCACTAAATCCAACTTGATCTTACTTTCGAACATTCCTAAATTGGTGGAGTAAAACACTAAGGGCAAGCTTATGGGTAAATACATATGCATGTGAATTCTTTGTGAGTGAGCTTATTTTTATTCATACACCCATTTATGTCATGATTTTGAGAACTAATGAGTGAAAAATGGGAAGCTCTCTTATTGTGAGGGCACATATTTGATGAAGGATAAAATTCATGTGAATTTCTTGATTAGTTAATTTGCATGAGTTTATTGAGGTTGAGGATTGATTCTTGAGGCTAGGAAGTCCTTATTGAGTTATATTTGATTTTAATGGTTAAATTTTGCATTCTCTATTTTTAACTTGCTGTCTAAAATAACCATTGTAGCCATAGCTTGAATTGTCTTGTTTCAATTAGCTATGTTTGATTCTGCATGTGCAAGAGACGTAATAGAGTTGTTCGAGGGCGAACAAGGCTTTAAGTACGGGGTAGTGATCTTGGGCATAATTACATGCCCAAGTGTTATTTTACAACTTAATTAAGTTATAAAATTTAATAAGTTTTAAAATTTAATTAATTACATGCTCATATTGATTTTGAATATTCAAGTGCATATATTAACCAATATGATTAAGACATTGTTTCGTAGATTGAGAAAATGCGGAGGTGCTAATTATGATGATATATGGGAAAAAAATAAGCTCAGAATAAGTTTGGAGGAAGATAGCATGAAGTGGGCATGAAGGGCATGAAGCCGCACAGCCAGCGTGCCAAGCCAGCTGACCTACGCGACAAGCGTCGTGTCACATCTATGGGTGTGCGTGCGACGGTAGGCAAAGTAGTAGTTGTGCACGCAGCGGCGTACCCACGCTGGGCATTCCGCGCGACAAGAAGCATGCCACGCCCGCCCAGCAGCGCGATGGCTCCCATGTCATGCCCGACGCCCTCACCAACACATGCCAGGCCAGTTCTAGTGCACCTGCGCAATGCCTCCATGTAAGGAGTTGCTACTGTGCGATAGGAAGCGTGACACGGAGCAGTCCCATGCTTGGTCAAAAATTGTAATTTCCCACTTAGTATAAATCAAACACTTAGCTCCAAAAATTATTTGATCAAAGAAATATTTTTGGGAAAACGGAAAAGAATTGAAGAGAGAGTGAAGAACTCTACCTAGGAGTAAATTAGTTTTCATTCTCTTTTAACTTCTCTTGTAAAAGTATCATACTCTAATTATGTTTTTAGTATTTGAACGAACATGAGTGGCTAAAATCTTTCCTCTAGGGTTGAGGCCACATGATATGATTGTAAATGCATGAATTCTTCGTTGGTTTGAGTTTTTGTTATTGTTTATCTTACATTTCTTTATTATTATTATTTTATGTGATCACCATGAAAACAAACTCGTTAAGATTAGGTAAAAGCTCGAAAGAGTAACCTAGGCTAGAACACACAAGAATGTAGGGAGCAAGTTCTTATCTTTATCGGCACAATTAGGATAGAAATTATACTTAATTTGCCTTGCTTGGTTAGTAAAATGGGATGATAGCTAGACACTGACTTAGAATTGTCATATCACCGCTCGTAGAAGTAATTGTGAAGCTAAGTTAGGTTAAATGATTAGAGTTACGAAAGTCCAGAGTCATCGTAAAACACATCCACGTAGTTAAATTGCTCACAAATTAGGATGTCACATCCCTGCTCAACGATGTAGGTGTATGACTAGTTTGTCGTGTTTAGAGGATCGAGAGACCATGAACATCGCATTTTAACTATTGATTAACCTTCAAGTTTTCATACTCAGACCACCTGTGATTGTAGCGTTGCATGATTATTAGGCGCTCTAGTTGCTTCTTGTATGTTTCTTGAGTATTTTGTGTGATCACCCCTAGACTTAATTAGAAATTTTTGAAATTTCTATAATCAACAATTGTGAAGGTTAATTTTAACACTTGAACTTGAATATTTCCTGAATTGGTCCAATCCCTGTGGGTTCGACATCCGGCTCTTAAAAGGACCATTGTATTACTTGTACGATCGCTTGCGCTAAACAAACAATTGTGTATGGCAACTGGGATAATAGTTGAGCATCTGTTAAAATATGTTCGTACTCATAATAGTCTAGAAAAATCATTCATTAAGTGGCTCCAGTTGATAGCTAAAATGTTACATATGAAAAATAGAACTTTCCTTTCAGTGTGGGGACATGTAATTTTGCATGCAAGCTGCAATTGTACGCATAAGGCCAACAAGTTATCTTAAAAACTCCCCATTATAATTGGCTTTTGGTAAGGATCCAAATATTTTCTATCTTAGAATTTTGGTTGTGTGATATATGTTCCAATTGCTCCACCTAAATGCATAAAATGGGTCCCTAAAGAAAGGTTAGGAATATATATTAGTCATGAATCTCATCTATTATCCAATGTCTAGAACCTGTGATAGGAGACTTGTTTATGGCTGGATTTGTTGATTGTCACTTTGATGAATCAGTTTTTCCAACATCAGGTGAGAAAATAAAAAGCAGAAAAAGGAGATTAATTGAAGTGCAGTATCACGGTCTCATTTGGATCCTCGTACAAATCAGTGTAAATAGGAGATTCAAAAGATCATTTATTTGCAAGATGTTGCAAATCAATTGTCAAGCATATTGCTAACCCAAAATATATATCATGCGCCAACAAAAAAAACTCTAGCTGCTACATCTTCAAATCATGCTAAGATAATAACCATTTATGAAGCTATCCAAGAGTGTGTATAGTTTGAGATCAATGACTCTACATGTTCTGCAATTATGTAGTTTTTCCTTGAAAATAATGATTCCAACAGTATTGTATAAAGATAACACTGCCTATATAGCTTAATTGAAGGTATATGTCAAGAGGCCGAACAAGACACATTGCCAAACCGGATATTCTTTTTTCACATGATCTTCAACAAATTAGTGAGCTGGATGTTCAACAGATCCTTTTTAGGCGATAACTTGCAGATTTATTATAGACATTTATTATCTATCAACATTTGAGAAGTTGACATATAAGATTGGAATGCGTCGTCTCTGAGATATCAAGTTATATTTTCATCATGGGAGTGAAATACACGTTGTACTCTTTTTTTCTTAACAAAGATTTTTTCCCAATTGGGTTTTCCTGATAAGAATTTTAATGAGGCAGCACTCAAGTCGTATTAAAGATGTGTATACTCTTTTTTTTCACTAGAGATATCTTTCTCACGGGATTTTTTTTCTAGTAAGATTTTAACAAGGAACATTATCTATGGATATCCAAGGAAAGTGTTATGGGTACAATGCATGAGAATAAGTGGATTGTCCATTTAATGCACATACATGGATTTGCTTACATTCAAATGTATCTACACAATATGTAACATCATCTTTTCATTCTTGTCTTTGAGGATGTATCTTTGTAACTATAAATAGAATTACTTTAGCTCATGAATGATAACGTCCAAACTACGCTCCTCTTAACGAAGAAATTGTAAATGGTCGTTGCTCAAAATAAATATTCCCGAAGGATGTCAGGGTCTAATCCCACAGAGACTAGTGAATAATTTGTGCAAGTGTTGTTTAGGAGATTTGAATTAATTCACACCAAATCAAGAGAACGACACAGTAAATTTTTTGGGGGAAATGAAGTCGATAATATGTTGGATTCTAAATCAGCTAGCCAAGATAGCAAAATAACCAAAATTCATAGACAATGATGAATAAAGACTAGAGGTGTGGTGTAGTGGGGTGTTAATCAGGCAAGAATATTATAGATCATCAAATTATTTTGAATTAGTGTAAATAACTTTTGGCAGATGATTTGCCTGATGTTTTTTTAACCTCTTGGGCACCTTTTTCTCGAGTGCTTTCGAACCCTCAGATACAATTCAATGACCTAATATAGTTTGGATTAGTAGATGAGCTATTTCTAGCCATCAACCATGAATTAGGATTATGAATATGGGGTTTGACACTATTTCTAGCAACCCAAATCCACTGATAATTAGTTTTCCTACTATCAAATTCTCCCCAATAATGAATTCTTCTTTTTCAAGCCAAATTCAAGTAAGAAAAACCAAACCCATATTTGCAACTATGAGTAATCAATTTTAATTTGAAGATAATTCAACAAATTTATACTAATTAAGAAATATTAAGACGAATCTAGCAATACCCAATTAAATAAACACCCATAATCACACACCTGTAGCTAATGATTTAGCTCTCATAATTAGAAACTAAAGAGCATATTCATTAATAAACTCAATGATTCCATTACTAAGAGCATGCAAAATTAAACTCAAAATATGTCAGCGCTAATGGATTTATACCTTTGTAATGCCCCAACTCGAAGATTAGATTCGGGACTTAAATCAGCAAAAATCTGGAAAATCTGCTTAGAAATTTGTCTGGGAACGACTCACCTAGCAGGTCGTTGTAAGACCTAACGACTCATTAGATCAGTCGTGAAGAGGAGGATGGATAAATGGTAAGGGAGGAGGCGAGTGCACCTAACGGAGGACCTCACTGGTCGTGGCAAGGTCCCATTCTCAAGTCACTCGTGGTCAGGTCGGGGTCAGGAAATTAAGACTCGAGACAGTGAGGTTGACGGATGGTGACCACGAGTCTTGGTCACCATTGACGAGTCATGATGTTGCCCGTTACCAGCTGGATAATTATTGTCCAATGCTGCTTGACGGCAGCATGTGAGTCGTGGACAGTGATAACAGTCGTTATGTCCCCCATGATGACTTCAGCGATTTTCCAGGCAATAGACCTAACGATAGGTCCCAGCCAGCGACTCGTTGGTAACCCATTGGGACCCGAGTCGACCAGATTGCAAATTTTCCTAGGGATATTTTTGTAATCTCCTACCTATTTAATCCTAAACTACATCATTTAGGTAAAATTCTAGGGATATTAGAAGGTTTGAATGGTTCCTCCTCATTCCCATTTATTCTCAGAAAAGTCATTGAAAAGTCTCTCAAGAACTCTCAAGCAAGCTTAGGATTTTCCTCCATTGCGGTAGTTTGAGATTTCTTCTTCGAGGAACCAGTCGGGTATGCCCAGGAATTCAAAAAGGGAAATTGTTCTTCTTGTGTCCCCAAAACCCTCTCATAATTTCTCCTATCAGTTTCAGCCCTGAGTTTTCGAATACGAAAAGAAATTATATGTTATTATTTGATAATTTCACATAGAATGATTTCCTTGCTTATTATTGGTATGATCTCCATCCAATTCTTACCTGAATTGTTGATGTTCTTGCCAAAGTTAATTTAAGCCCTAACTTTTCAAGTAAAGACTATTTGTGTATTAAATCCCGTCTAGTTTGTGAAGTGTGACTTGGGCTGAATTTTCTAGTATTTCTTATTGTTTTATATGTTGGTAAATACTCCATTGATAAGAATGATTTTATCTTTGTCGGATAAGATTTCTTCTGAATTCTTAAAATTTTGCCATATTATGGGATTCCAGTGTTGTTGGAATAAGTTGGGTTCTCTATTAGCTGTAGTAGTTCAATTCAGTTCAAATGTAGAACCTTTTTTAAGAACTATTCAGAACTTGTTAACTGATCAGTTGACTCCAATCTTTTCCTGAGGTGTTAGTGGTGCCTCCCAGTTATTAGAGTCAGACTCGGGAGCTTCAGTTTCTTTGGTCCACCGGTGGTCATGACACTTTAGATAAACAGCTCTAACTAGCCTCAGGACCCCAGACAGATTACAATTTGTTCTTAGACGGTTACGACGCTTCTAGATAAGCAGCTCACAATCTAGAACCCAGTTTCAGAGAATCTAGTCTGGTAAGACTCTCAAGTACTTTTAATTAAATGCTTGTCTAACGTGATCTGGACCCAGTTGCAGGCTATCGGCAGTACGCAGTTAGAATTTCAATGGGAGTAGGACTTAGCACCGAGCAGACCGGGGTTCCAGTACACCCAGGTTCCCAGAACTACATTGCCAGCGTATGTTATGGTATTTGTGATTATCCCGATTGGCCCCAAACTTATGCTTGATCCCAGAGTTTATGCCTTTATACCCTGGCAGCCTTACGCTGGGATAAAATCCCAGCTCATGTGGTTATAAGTCGGTTATAGACTATCCCACTAGTCAGTCCAGTCCATTCCAGTTTCATAATAAGCAGCTCAGTTTAGTTCCAACTCTATCATCTTAGTTCAGTTCATTTTAGTATCTCGAGACTCGATTTTCAGACTTAGGGCATGCCCATGACCGTAAACAGGGTCATCTTGACCATTTAGTTTACTTCAGTAGTTCAGTTTAGTGTGTTAGTTGGTCAGTGCATGTCATTTCAGTTTTAGTTATTATATTTAGATATGTCTTCTCTCACTCACTCGGTACATTCCAGCGTCTTGATGCATACTTTATGTTGTAACGTTTCATGATACAGTTGCAGGTTCTCAGACTCAGCACCGTTAGTCGGGTGCGGTTTAGATCCTCCTCCTCAGCAGTTGAAGTGTGAGTCCTAATCATTCAAGGGCCTTATTTTATTTCTTTTAGTTAGTTCATTATTTCGCTGGGCTTAGCGTTAGGCGAGGAAGCTTGTCCCAGCAGCTCATCGATTCAGAGGGCTTTCAGACACAGAATTAATTTCAGACTTCAGATGTTCTTAAACTTTATATTTTCAGTTTTATTTTTGTAAATGCTTTTATGCTATTATTTCAAAGCTTCCGCTATATTTGTTTTACTTAGAATACTAGTGTATGAAAGACCAGGGGTTGACTTGAGGTCACTTATGGCTTCCAAGTACCGTGTCCCCGTCAGATTGTACACTCGGGGCGTGACAACCTTGCTAAGAAAGAAAATGAAAATAGGAGAGAGCAATATTCAAATTTCTTCGCCAATGGGGTTCTTCTCTCTAAAAAGAAAAGGAATGTTCAAGATATGTATAAGTACTTTCTTCTAGAATATATGAAATAGGGCAATCAATCTCTCCCTCTTTTTTTAGTGGCAGACGTAATTGCCCCTGTTCAGGCATTATTTTCACTTGCGCTGGAACCGGCGGTTCACCGGTTTCTATCCGCAAGACACGGATTTATTTTCTTCTCGCGATCCATTGAAGTTCCATGGCCTTTCGGCCCGGTTCACCGAGATTTCCATCCGCGAGCCACCGGTTGATTTCATCTTTAGTCCAGCAATATCTAGCACTTGTTGGCGATGGAACCGGCAAATCACCGGTTGCATTTTCTCCTCAAACATATGATTGCCTTAATTGACCGGCATTTCGCCGGTGTCCACCGGTGGATCACGAATTTTCTCCTGAATTCATCTTTTTTACTCAAATTTATGCTCTTTCTCTCCCCAAATCAGATACTTTCACATAAAAGGCAAAAGGCATAAAACTCATCTCAATGACTTAAAAACTAAGCTAAGCTCCATGCTTAGGCCTAATGAGTTGAGTACCAGCTCATCAAATCCCAAACTTGAACCATTGTGTCCTCAAGTAATGCAGTTCTCATCAGTTAAGAAACATTCCACTCCACACAATTTTAAACATCAACAACCATCTAATCTATGACAACCCAAAATGCTCACCAACTCACAAAAAGAGAAAGAAATTTTCCCCTAAAATGTGGAAATGTTTCAAGAGGCAACCACAATTCAAAGGCATGATTCACAAATGCTTTCATATTGCAAAACAAGAGCATAGCTTATCCAAACAAATATACATAGCATCTCAAACCATAATCACAGCACTTTCAAAGTTTTCCTTAGAGCTCACACTACTCATGCCTCAATCACACATTTACATCAATGCAAGTGTGTCCTCAAAAGGAATGATGCTACTCACTACGAAAGAGAGAATCCCTTTCTTTATCATGAATCAATGCACATGTAAGGGATGTAAAAAAAGATGATCACACTCCAATCTCCCAAAAGAAATCTTCACACAACTTAACCCATAGGCTTTCCCTTCATGTAATTCACCGATAATGTAGAGAAACTATACTCAAAATCAATTAGGACTTGCGATCGCAGTGAAGGATAGGGTAATGGTAGGACAATTGTTTGGCTCTACGTGACTAGAACCTCCCTAATGCCATTTGTGAACACTAGCCCTTCCCATCCAACTTTTTATATCACTCACCTTATTCCTCCTTTTGCAACCATTTTTCCTCTTCTATTTCTCAAAGACCTTCTTTGTAGCTCAGCTGGCTATCACATTAAGCCTTGTCTAAGCAAGTGGTAACGCCATTTCACTTTTCTTCTCTCTTTTGGTACCTCAAGGTTTCTCAACTCATCATTTTCCATTCTTTTTCTCACAATTTGAACGCTACCTCAAATTTAGGCTTCTCATATTTCCCCCTTTCTTGAAAACCCCCAAACTTAGGCTCTTTGCCTCTTTCTCACTGATTTTCTTATCTCTCCCTATGTATTTGGGCTTTTAGCTACATTGTTCCTAATTCACTCACTCCTAGCAATTAGGAGGATGGGTGCCAAGAAGAGGAGATCAAAAAGGGATGTTGGTTTGTAATGTTGTTTTTGAGGATAAATACTCCAAAAGGCTCAACATTGGCAGAAAATAGCAAGGAAGACATTTCAGAGTCCAGTTTGGGTAGAGTGACTAGTCAAATGAAAGCCTAAAATCATGTTCTAAGTATAGCTACATCACAAGTTTGTAGCAGGTCACACTTGAGGAAATTTCTAGACAAGAAAGAGATGCATTAGATTCACAAAGATCCTTACTACATAAGGCGCATCATGCACAAGAAAAGTCCAAACAAGTCATTATCATCACAAGATTTTGATTAAACTACACTAGAGCATGCGAATTCTCAAGCCAAATAGGGAATCTATAATGTATGACAAGAGTGTAGTGCTACATTTCTAATTTCAAAATTTTCACGCCACATCCCAATATTTTTGGTGGTACCTCTCAAAACAACTCACAAAATACTTAAAAAGAAAGACATGACATTTTTCATAAGAGAGTCACCTCACAATCTATCATTGGAAAATGTCAACCCGATTAAAACAACAACTAAAGAAAAGAAAAGAAAAATGCTCCTTGGGAAAGAAACGACATGAAGAAAACACTTGGAGTTTGATTACTAACTGTATTTATAGTAGACAGCAAAATTGGGTCACAATGCAACATTTGGCAATTTCAAACAAAGACCCATTCCAAGCGCTAACATCCAAGAACAATGTTTCATCCTTCACAATCTTATCAAAACAAACAGCCCGACAAGGGCTACATCGAGTAATAAACAAAATAAATCCTATATCCCTGAAAAACACTCATCCTTTAACTCAAATATTAGATTGTCCCCAATGTAAGCATGGCCAACTCAAGGGGCGAGAACTCCCTGAGTGGGTCACTCCTCCTCATCATCATCAGCCTGCCAACTCCTGCCTCTCCATCAAGGCTTTCATCACCAGATCTTTGCGTAATCTCCTAAGCCTTCAAATAAATCATGATGGGGGCATCAAACTATAGAAACGAAGCCATTACAGCATCAAAGGCGCTCAAGTCGGGGCACCTCCATGGATGTCCAACTCTTACACTCCCTTACTTCAGCTTGGAGAAAAGTGACAGCTCCCTCCACAACATCTACCCTTTTGCACAATGCATTAAGACTCTCGTACATGTGTATTTCCATTTTCGTCGTTTGGGCGATGAGTGGCAAGGCTAGCTATCCAGAGATTTTGAAGCTGGCTCTTGTGAGAGTTGGTTATTTCCACAAGCATGTGGAGACCGCGGTTGGAGAGGAATCTATTGAGGAGATGATGATCCCCTAATAGGTATGTCACCGGGTTTGGCCCGATACCTCTTGGATGGGAATGTTCAAATCAGGGGCTCGTGGAGACTTCTCAAAAGCATGAGTAATGAACCTTCTGGAAAATCAAAGGTCTGCATCTGCTTTCGCTTGACCTTACGTGCATCTGCATCCCTTTTGTGATCTTTGTGGTACACGGAGAAGAAGGACTAGGGGTCTCATGGGAACAATGGAACTTTGGCTTGCAAGCAAAGTTGAGAATGAGCACAGCATATGGCATGGAAGTGCTGGTTTCACTTCTTTCCTCTTCATTTGTAGAGCCACAATCTCCCCAAAGTTTACGTGGAACCCTTTCATGATGCAGGCGATAAGGATAGATTCTTCCAATATGACCTATTGCTCATTCTTTGAAGGTATAATTCGGCCACAAATGAAGTCTAGCCACAACTTGGCCTCAATTTTGAGATCATGGAAAGAAATTTCGCCGCCCATAGTAGCCTAGAAGGGTGTGTCTATAGCAATGATAGGAGCTATCCATGAGAATTAGTTCTCCTTGTCGGCAATTCTGGCCCATATATTTCGAGCCGGTGTCAAGTTCTTCCTCCAAAATGGATAATTGATGACTATTTGGAGTAATGTCGACCTCCACCCCACGCACCATAACTAAAGGCAAGCAAGGAAATTCATCCACCTTGCCCTTGTAGTGCATGCTCTCCTGCCTAGCATGGTAGAAGGCATAAAACTTTGAGACTAAGTTGGGATAGTAATCTGGGATAGGATTGTGAAAGAATTCCATTTTCTATCAGTGAACTGTGTTGTGATGTTGGGAAGATCACCTTGCAGCCCCAGCAAATCAAATATTTTCTCCACGGTGACCGAACGGCCCTTGCAAATAATTAGTGCCCCTTCATGTCTGGCACACAGAACATTATATGGCTTCCCAAGAGTTGGTGAGTGCTTTGCGGATGCCTTCGCTTTTTCCTTTTCCCTTTGGTGAGCGAGGAGGCTGGAGCTTTCTTTTTGCTTCAGGGTTCTTGGATGAAGATATTTCTGCAAACACGATGTTAATGCCACCCACAATATTTATTTTTGTTTTTTTCTGATGATAAAATGAAAACAACCAACAACTATTATAATCTAAAATTAGATGAGAAACAAGAAGAGGAATTATCATGAAGGAGCTTGGAAGCATCGGCGAAATTCAGCCGAACCGCAGGAGGTGATCTACAGACCGCCGATAGTGAGCAGAATACTAGGGCAGGGAAGTTTCCACCGGTAACTCATCGGTGAGTAGCCAGTCACGATCCGCAAAGCTCTGATGCGATGCAAGGTCGACACAGTGACCTGGATCCATTTCTACCCAAGCAGAGCATTTCATGGCGTTTCATCGGACGATCGGCGAGTAGACGATGTCGTCATCCCCATTGGCTCAAAAATGCACTCCAACATCAAACTCTCAAAAAACTTCACTCACATCTGCTATAAACATTACCTACCCAAATAAAATGAAATAAAATGACGATTTACCCTTAAGAACAGCGTCCTTGATCTATCATCGGGCAAGAATGGTTACTTTCATCCTTGGGGTTACTCAGACTTCACCCACTCAACTACACAATAGTAATCATTTCCCAACACCCATTTAAGCATCAGGCCCTAACTACCTACAAATTTCACATTGTATCAATCAACCACATTCATCATGAATAAGCACAATAACAAAAATGTTGGGGGAAAGGGACGGTAAAAGAAAGGGAGAAACATGATACAACAAAGTTATATGCACCAAGACTATAACTTGTAACAATATTAAAGTGTTAGGGGCATTTCACCAGGGCACAAAGCTTGAGAGAAGATGAGAGATATGGATACTTGAATTAGCTCAACAATGTTGAAGAGTGGAACTTACTATCAGTGAGTAGGATGGTAGTGAGAGTGAGATAAAGGAAATGGGTTATAGGGGTTTTTATAGGTTAGGGAAGATGAAGGGGATTGGTTTAGAAAAAGGTGGAGGTTTAATGGTGATTAAATGGAGCAAGGAGTGGGAAAAGAGAAGTGTAGGAATATGAAAAAGTAATTGGGGGAAGAGGGGTGTTAGGAAGATGAAAGTTTATGGGGAAGTGTTAAAGTGGGAGAGAAATGAAGTTTTGGAAGAATAAAGATGGAAAGTGTCTTATTAGGGCGGTTTAAAAAGGGATCCGAGTCAAGTCAGACAATGGTTTGGTAAAAAATTTAAAACAAGGCATGTACTTGCACCGGAGTTTCTGATGGTCGCCAATTGGAGATGGGTGTTAGCCGCTTAACCATTTTTATCTGAATTGGTGCCCAGTTCTCTGCGCTTCAATCTAGCATTTGACTGGTGGTTCGCAGATTGGATTCTGCATTCCGCCGGTGGATCACCATTCGTGCCCACATCTCAGGTATTCTGACTTGAGCTGGCAGTCAAGCCACGGTTCACGAGACTGGTGTCGGCATTCCATCAGTGACTCACCGGTTTGACCTTTTTTTCCTAGGTTTTGCTTCCATCAAATTAGGACGCGGTCGTTCACACATCTGGACCGGCAGTTCGTTGGTCTAGCACGGTGCCTGTCTTGTTTTGTGCTCCTCCTCTTTTCTTCTCACCTACTAAGTCCTACAAAACCAAAAATAGCAATGGCATTAAAACATTCAAATGAGAACACTTGGGTTGCCTCCCAAGAAGCGCCTTAGTTAATGTCGTGGCACGACATGTCTCTCATTCAGAATTCATTATTCGGAGGATCATCCTCCAACTCAATCTCTCCCATATCAACTCCTCCATCTTTTCATTCTCATCATTCAACACTCCAACCACTTTGCATTCATCAGGAGGTTCAGCGGATTGGCACACCTTGAAGGTTCCGGATCCTCCCATTTTGGGGCAAGGTTGCTCATCATCATAGCATTACATAGATGTATTGTCTCTCCGGTGCCCACATCTACAACCTTCTTCTTCTTCAGCAGTTCTTTCATGAACTTTGCATATCCGGACATTTGAAGTAAACTATCCACCAATAATATATTATGGACAATTTGCTGAACATGCCGATAAATTTGCTGAATTGATCATCCTTTTTTCTTCTTGGCTAACTGTTATGGATAAGGAGGTGGAACTCTTGGTTCTTGTTCTTTCTCACTTGAGGCCTTCATGTCTGCATCTCTGTCTTCTAAGCATTTGGGGAATCTCATCATCATCTCCCTCACCTTCATCATCAAACATTATCTGGCAATTGGTGTTTTATGGCACCGCATCTGATTCTTTTGCATCAATTGCCTTGAAGCTCTTTCTTAGTCTTAACCCGCATCTCCAAGAATATTACCACTCCTCATGACCATTGATGAGTTCAAATTTACAACTCATTAGGCTCCTAAGCATGAGTTTTGCTAGTTTTTGGAGTCGTTTATGTGGATTTTATGCTCTTTCTCTTTGATTCTCTGTAGGTACTTCACGTGAGTGGAGAAAGCATGAAGTGAACAAAACACATGAAGTTTGAGATGGAATTTGATGAGTTAACATATGAAGGAGAGGAGACAAAGATAATGGAAGATTTGAGCTTAAGAAGAGGTGTAAGGACATGCTTTGAATCGGCTAAGCACTTAGTCTGGAAGGGGCAAAACGCAGAGATTACTGCCCAGACCGGCTAACCAGCGGCTCTTTGCGGGTTGGCACCGGTTATTCGCAGTTCGAAGGGCAAATGACCCAATTTCACTGATGGAAGGGCAAAAACGTCCAGAAAGGTTCCCAAAGCTCCCATAGAAGTATCCGGGCACTTTTGGAAGGCTATGCACAAAAAAGTACATATATTTTATACCCATTGTACACCACAAAAAAGAGAGGACGTATTCAACAATTCATTCATCTAGACTTTATCTTTTTCCTTAGAATATTTGGTAGAATCTTTTCACCATAGAATTGTAGAGTTAGATAGTACTTTTATTCTTCTTTTTCTTTAACCCAAATTGGTGGAATTCCACCATTGTTGCTTAAGAAACTTGTGAAGCAAATTTGTGAAGCTAATGTGATGAATGTGAGGGAATCCTCTTGGTATCTTCTCTCTCTACCTTTAAATATGCTTTACTAATTTGTTGGCTAGAAGAGGTAAAATTCATGGTGGGTATATTAATTTGATTAGGTTTTGATAAATTTCTTTTGGATTCCTATTGAAATTGTAGATCTATAATCTTCTCCCAGTTATAATTGCTAAAATTGATGGTTTGCAAACATAAATTGTGCTTTACTTTTCTTGCGTTTTCTTGAGAGAGAAAGGTGAGAATTGGGTGAGAAGATAGTGAGGAGTGGAGTGTTCGTGTGTGGGATTAATCTAGAGATAGTTAAGACCGCATTTTCACCCATTAAAGGTCAAGGCTCAAAATAATAGTCCTTCCTCAAGCTTCGTGGTTGATTACTTGAATTGACTTTGGCGTTTGAAAGAACCCAAGGCATAAATATTCTTATAGTTGAAAAACAAGAGAATGTGAATTACCCACTTCTATCTATGCTAATTATGGGTATAAGGCATTGAAGAAATTCCCGATTTAGTTGAGATCTCACCTATAGAATGCCCCTAGTTATATCACTTGTGATTGCTTCAATTGGAATTCCCCCCAATTAGTCTTAGTTTAGAATTATATAGTTATTTCCTTTAATTTCTTCCCAATTTTACTTTTTTCAAATCTTGAACAATTATGCATTCTAATTTGAATTAGTCTATAACTTTCTTGAATTATCTGACTCAATTCTCTGTGGGATTCAACCTTCGACATCCGTTGGGATATTTGTTTTGATATGACCATTTATGATCTTTGTGTGAAGAGTATATTTTGGATGCTATCAACTATCCTTCTTGGGATTTGGCATTGTATCACTAGGAAGTGTTTCCTTCATTCGAGGGTTCATTTGAGAGGATAAGTGGTTCATTTGGGCTTCCAAATGCTTGATGGAAACTAGTGTAAACTCAGGGTGGAGCAGAGTTGGACAACTCCCCTTTTAGTTCCTTGACCCCTCTGTCGGTTGATTCCAGCTTTCTTGAGAACCCTTGCCACTATTTCTTCCAATTTTCGAGTTTCGTACATTGCTCACCCAGTTGAGCTTCGGCATTCTCAGCTTTAGGAGGAAACATATGGATTCAAGCTTTGATAGTAGTCCTCCTCATGATTTTGCTCTCTATTACCCCATCTCTCATTTTGATCGTACCACCCTTGTGCATCATGGTTCCTCCAACCTTGGTTCTCCTCTTGTAGAGGGCCAAGGGCCTTAGTTAGTCCTTGATACCCAGGTCAAAACCCCTCATTTGATTTTTTCCATATGTTGGCACTCCTCTTCATATCTTGGTGGCGATGACTCTCCTTCAAAATACGTTGGACCTTGTATTCCCACAGCATTTTCAACTTTAGGCCCGGCTCCCATCACATGATTAGTCATTAACTCCAGCTGAGTCATCATATTAGCAAGGTTTTCATCTCGCTCTTCATCTCTTTTTCTCATTTCAGTTGTTAACACTCTAGGACCAACATCATATGACGATACATTAGTCTCCCTCGTATGCCACGCCCTATTCATCTTTGTCATTCTATCCAAGAGGGCTTTAGCTAAACCATACATCTAATCCATGATTGATCCTCCAGCTAGTTTATTGGAAATGGATTTATTTATGGGTCTAGAGAGCTCGATAAAAGATTTGAAGGAGTACTCCCTCGGGAGACCATGGTTAGGGAAAAGGGACACCTTCGAACCTGTCATGACCCAGGTGGCCATGATTGGCACCACCCACACTAACCTCTCAATGAGCAGACAGTGAAACCCGATAACAATCCTAAAAATCCTTTCAGAACCATTTTCTGTCTCTACTCTAGTCGGTGATTCAGTTGTAGCTAGGTGGGTGTATAGAAGCCATGTATGCAAAGGCTCACCTGGCTCTTGCCTAAATTTTGTAATATCATCCCTCAGCTGTGACGTTTTTTAGGGAGGTAAAAAACAATCCAAAAATGCTTAAATGCTCTTTCCATGAGGAGATACAACCCAGAGGTAGCTCCTCCAACCACGCTCAGATTGCCTCTCCCGTTAGGGAGAATGGAAAAAGAAACCTCAACCTGATGAACTCTTGGCTTATATTCATTATGTTAAAAAGCTAGCAAATATATAAAGAAATTCCTCAAATGGTGGTTCGCATCCTCCACTCGTTTATCCCGAAGAGCCCTTTCATCTGCAATAAGTGTAACATCATACTACTGACATGAAACACTGCATTCCCTACCGTGATGATAGGCAAATGGCCCCTGCACCTCAGGCATAGCAGGGGTTATCCTCTTCATGCTCAATGTTACCTTCAACCGAACTATATCCCGCTTGCAAATGTTGGCTCATATGAATTCACCTTAATAACCTACAGCAAGATTAATGTCAAACAACTAAGATGCAAGATCAATTAAAATTAGCAAACAACTCAGGGTCCTCAAATGCTAGTCCCCAGCAACGCGCCATTTTTATAACGTCAAACTACACTCCTCTTAACAAAGTGTAAACAGTCATTTCTCAAAATAAATATTTTGAAATATCAGGGGGTAGAATTCCACAAAGACTAGTGAATGATTTACGCAAAAATTATTTAAAAAATTTGAATTAATTCGCACCAAATCAAGAAACGACACGGTAAATTTTTGGGAAAGTGAAGTTGATAATATGTTGAATTCTAGATCAGCTAGCCAAGATAGAAAAATAGCTAAAATTGAGAGATAATGATGAGAGAAGACTAGAGGTGTGCTGTAGATGGGATGTTAATCAAATGAGGATATAATAGATCATCAAATTATTGCGAATAAGTGCAAATAACTTTAGACGAGATGGCGCCCGATGTTTTTCAACCTCTTAGTCGTATTTTTCTCGAGTTCTTTCGAACCTGAAGACACAATTCAATTAATCCAATATAGTTTGGGTTAGTAGCTGAGCTATTTTCAGCCATCAACCACTAATTAGGATCATGAATATGAGTTATGGCTATTTCTAGCCCAACCTTACAATCACATCCATTCCCACTGTCAAATTCTCCCTCAATACTTAATTCTTCTTTTTCAAGTCAAAATCAAGTAAGAAAACAAAACACATATTTGAAACTATGGGAAATCCAATTTATAATTTGAAGAGAATTCCATGATTTACACTAATTAAACAATAATTAAAATGAATCTAGCAATACCTAAGCTAATTAAACATCCATCACATCACACACCTCTAACTAATCATTTAGCTACTCATAATTAAGAAACTAAAGAGCATATTTATTAATAAACTCAAAAATTTTATTACTAAGAGAAAGAAAAATCAAATCAAAATATATGCTAATAATGATCTTTGCTAAGGAAGAAGATGAAAATAGGAGAGAGAACAATATTAAATTTATTCTCCAATAGGGTTCTTCTCTCTAAAAAGCAAAAGGAATGTTCAAAATATGTACAGAGTACTTTCTTCTAGAATATATACAAAAATAAGGCAACCAATCTCCTCTTTTCGATTGCTAGATGTAATTGCCCCTTTAGGGCGTTTTTTTCACTTGCGCTAGAACCGACGGTTCGCCAGTTGCTATCTGTGAGCCGTCGTTCATTTTATTCTGAGATCCAGTGAAGTTCCATGGACTTTCGTCGATGCCTTCGGTGGTTCGCCAGTTTCGTGCGAGCCACCGGTTGATTTCATCTTTGGTCGGCCAAGATCCTTGTCGGTGATGGAACCAGCGAATCATCGGTTGATTTCCACGGGCCGCCGGTTGTATTTTCTCCTCAAACCCATGGTTGCCTGCAATTGACCAGAGTTTCATCGATGTCCTCCGGTGGAGCGCCGGTTTTCTCCTGAATTCATCCTTTTTACTCCAATTCATGCTCTTTCTTTTCCGTCGATGCACACTTTTCACATAAAAGGCCAAAAGGGCATAAAATTCATGTAAATGACTTGAAAAATAAGCTAAAGCTCATGCTTGAGAGCCTAATGAGTTAGTAAATCAATGAATTATAGACTTAATAGAAGAAAAGTTCTCTCCTCCTTTCTATATTTCTTATTCAATATATCTTATTTAATATTATTCTACATTACTCATATTTTACAATAAGAATAAATATTTTGATATATTTTCATTGAATTCAGGAACACCTTGTTATCATCATCTTCTTCTGTACTTAATTATAGAATATTTTATATACTGAAAAAGAATTAAAAGAATAAATATCTAATTTTATAGATAAGAAAGAATTGTTCAAGTGGAAAATATTTTCTACCTTCAATTTGAAATTGTGGATTAAAGTCATAAGAGCACAGTAAAAGCTCCTGCAAGAGGGGTAAAAATTAAGAAGGAAGAATGAAGATGAGACACGTACGCTCATTTTCCTTTAATTAGTCCCGGTTGCATTCTATTTTTCTATTAAATGAATTTTGATATCGATAACTCTTTTAGGATGTAAAAGAGAACAGTCATCACTTAATGAATTAAGGTGCGTTATGACACCGTACTACTAAATTAATTGATTTTAGACTATTTTTAATATTTATTAAAAAAAAAGAAAATAGTAAAAAAAATCAACTTCCGAAATTAAAAATTAATTTAAAAAATTAAAAAAGGAAATAATGATGTGATTATTTAAAAGTTGAAAATTTTAAAAAAACAAAAAATTAAAAATATTAATTTAATCAAATCTAATTAAGACCTAATCACTAAGCATGCACACTTATCTTATTCGTGAAGATTATGATAATGAATTAAAATATTAAATAACAATGAAATACATAATTAATGCTATAGATATATTTCTATTTATGGTGAATTGTCTATTTCTTAGAAGGACAGTTAGGGTTTGTTACGTGGGACCAAGTTAGTTTCCCCTATAAATAAAGGGTTTTTCCATTCATTGTAGATCATCTCTTTAACCCCTCAAGAGAACCTCATCAAGAGAAATAAGAACTTCTCTCCTTCTCTCTTTCTCTACAATATTATTATTCTTTCTTCAACTATTTCATAATATGTTATCGGCACGAGACTTTACAATATTAAACAATTTTCTAATAGCAAGGCTGGAGCTACAATTGAGCATCTTTTCTTTTGTCCGCCGTAACAGTTATCTCGGTGCTTGCTTTTCTTGGGAAAAGCAAGACGTTTTTGTATTTTTTTATCGCCTATAAATAAATTAGAAATAATTCTATTCATCATGAATCTTCTTCCATCAACATATTAGTTCCATAGGTATGTAACACACAATACAAGTAATTATATTTATTAGAAGTTATTTTGTTAATTATAGTGGCTACAGTGAATGGAAAAAAATGTAGAAGAATGAAAATTGATGACTCTTCTTTATCCGTTAAGGATAAGGTTCACAATTGCATTGTATAATGAATTGAAATTTGGATTGAATCAAAGAAATTATGATCACTAGAAGTTGTTAAATTTTATGTTGCGTAGATTCTAAAGTGATAATTATTTTAAAGTCGGCATACTTTGAAAGATATGTTAGAGAGAAAAAATATCTACATTATATGTATGTTCCGATTTATCCTTTGTAGTGGTAAATCTGAAATCTATCCCTATAGTGATAAATTTGAAATTTACTTATGAAATAGTAAACTTGACTTATAGCCCTCGTATATCGGGAGGAAAGTTATATGTCTTTGTGCTTGATAATGAAATTCATCTTGATGCGATGGGTCTGGCAGACACCATCAAGATAAAAATAAAGTACCGATTCAAGACTATGCTAAGAAAATAATATTCCTACGCCCCTTGATGAGGGATTGAAATTGAAATATCTCGTTGTTAAAGATTCTTTTATGTTGTAAAATAAATTTTATATGATCACCCGAAGATGGTCGTTCTTCCATAGCACTTATAGTTGTTTAAATCTAAATGTGAATATATAACTCTATGATTAAAATTATTTCTCCATTGAAATTATGTGGTAAAAATATTAGTGATCTAGTGATATGCTGGAGAAATCTTTTCCATATTCCATGCCTCGAATGTGCTCCTGAAGAAGCAATATCGAGAGATAGTACTAAGAAAAAATTTTGAACAATTTCACATGCTTTATGTGACCGAGCAAAAGAGTTGATTATTAATGAAAAATCATGAAAGCCGAACTATTGATTCCTAGTCCATTCCACAAGTGTATGAGATGAACTTCCACCAAGCTAAGTGTAGAGAGAAAGGTCGTGGTCACATTCGTAGTCATGACCCTAGTCGAGCCATGGGTGTGATCGATAAAGAACTTTAAACATGATGATCGCCTTTCACCAAATAATATTCTTCACCATCAGAAATGGAAAAGGAAGGATTAAAGGCATGAAATTAAATGATGCAAAAGAGAAACTCAAAAGATAAATTTCACCTATGTGGAGAAAAAGATCATGACCCAATTTGCATGGTCGTGGCAATGGTCAACAAAAGAAAGATCCATGTTATTAAACATGTCTTGATTTGCTCTAAGAAGTAGCAATATCTTAAAAGAGCTACTAAACTATCACAATTTGATATGCTTAAGACACGTTCAGATGATTATGTTCCGTTCCTGAAGAATGAGAATATTTGATAAATGTTACAAATTTATATCTAAACAATCCAGCTCCTGAAGTGAATGTGTCAATACTTAGTAAAATCTTGAAATTTACTCCTGAAATAATAAAGCCCTTAGAAATTTACTCCTGAAGTAGTAAAACATACAATCTTCTCGAAGTAAGTAAAAGTTTGAAATAATGAGATTTAGAACTCAATTTTACTATTTATTTTATGACACCAACAGTGTCTAAATTTGATTTTATTATACCAAAAGTATCTAAGAAATATTTGGTAATATAAATTAATGATTAATGATCAAGGTCTCAGAAGAGCCTGATTGCTTGTCTATAAGCATCATGATACCCAGTAGTGTTCAAATAATATTTTATTATAGAAAATCAATAAAAAGCTCGAATAGTTTATTTATTATTATGTCATTCTACCTCAATTGTAGTACAAAGTTGTTATAATAATGTAAAACCCACAATTGGCAGTAAATCCCAGTTTACCAACAACAAAAATGTGGTTATTATTTGAGACTACAAATGATTAGAAGATTAAATATATCAAATTACTATGGTAAGAAATATGTATATGAAGAGAAGGTTTTCCACTATCGTACTAAAAAATATAAGCATGATGAAAGTATATATTACAATAAAACAGAAGTTTATTGATGTGAAATTCATGATAGATAAACCTTAAGCTTACTAAAATAAATAGCACATATCATAATGGAAATCTGAAGCTTACTAGTACAGAATAAAATTTTTATCTATTAATAGTGACCGTTTTGGCCATCTTGATATGATGTGTTAGTGAGTATTCAATATATATTGAAGAAGTAAGAAGATTCTTCAAGAAATCATTTATATTGCTTGTTCTCATGACAAGTTGATTATACCAGCTAATGTTGGGACTGAATCCCAAACTTATGAAAACTATAAAATGTAATGCATGAAAACTCAAAATCTAATTTCGGGACTTAAACCAAAAATCTGGAAAAGCTGCAGAAAAAGCTACAGGGCGGATCACCTAACAGGTCGTTAAGAGAAGTAACAACTCGTTAGGTGAGCCGTGAGAAGGAGGCTGATAATTATAAGGAGACAATGTACTTGATGGGAGGTCCCTACGAGTCATGGTCAATGACACGACCCATTGAGTCATTTGTGGTCGGGCGGGTAGAATATGCTAGTGGAACAGTGTGCTTGACGGGTAGGGCAATGAGTCTTGGTCCCCAGTAATGACTCGTTATGTCCCCCATTACCAGCCTTAGTCAGTTTTGCTTGATGTACCTACTTGAGTGTCACAATTAGTCGTCATCAGTGGCAAAGACTCATTAGGTGACTCATTACAAACTTAACATTTAATCTTCAGCAGTGAGCCAGTGTGGTCCACGAGTCGTGGTCAGTCACCACGACCTATTAGTTCACCTGGAAATTTATCCCAGCGAATTTCTAGGGATTATTTAATGATATATACTATAGCTTTTAACTTCATTGTTTTGGCATAATAATTTTAGACCTTTTAGTGGGGAAAAACGGTTCATTCCTCATTCTGACTCTCAGTTTTTAGAAAATCACCGTAAGCTCTCTTCTCAAGAAACCCTTCAAGCAAGCTTAGGGTTGTTAACCATTGTAGCCTTTCAAGTCTTCTTCTCGGGGATAAGTTTAGTCGGAGTATGTAGAATTCAACAGGGAATTGTCCTTCCTTGTGTCCCCCAAAATCCTCCCATAATCTACCTATCAGTTTATCCCTGAGTTCTTCAAGACCATGAATAAATTGTCATGTTGGTTTTCGTTAATTTCAATTGGGCTAATATCCATGTTTATTATTCATATGATCTTCATCGATTCCTAAGTAAATTGTTATTATTCTTGCCAAGGTGATTTAAGTCCTAAACTTTCGAGTAATGTCACGCCCGCCTTGGAGGCATGACTGGCACCTAGTGCCGTACTAGGACCTGGACTGCTAAACTAACTGAGCCTAAGCACTTCTGGTGCAAGGCGGCTCTAACTACGGAATCAAGAAAGCGGCCAGGCTATATGGCGGTTGTAAATACAGCCCACATGGCCGACAAGGCCTATAGCCACCTAAGCAAAGTAAACAGCTAACGACAACTGAATATAAGGAGTCTATACTGGGCAAAACAGGCCACTATGATATCTAGTTATAGATGAGAAACGAAATCAGGTACTAAACTAATCTGTGACCGTCAAGGTCACCAACTAACAGTTGAACAAGGCCCCACATGGCCATCACTTGAATGCGAAGCACATAAATGGCCCCACAGCCGATACATCAACCACAAGAATATAATACAATCTGCAAGCCTCTAGGAGTAATAAGATGGTCGGGACAAGGCCCCGACCTACCAGTATTATACAACAAGAAAGTAAACCTCTGTCACACAAGCCTCGGAAGAAAGGAGCTAAGGCCACCTTTTGTGGCCCGAAACTTCTGAGGGATCTATTCCTTGTCTATCTGGTACTGCGGGAAAGTAATGCGGCGCCCGAGAAAGAGGAGTCAGTACAATATGTACCAAGTATGTAAAGAAAACTGTAAATATCAAAGGTAAATAATAAGCTGGCAGTAACTGAGTAATAGGAAATAGACTGAAAGCTGACTGAAATAGTGGGATCGGGGCTAACATAGTTATGCGAGAGAGAGTAAGAGTCATACACGATAACATGGCGTTCTATTGTCCATCTATCAATAACTAAAACAAAATAACATAAACCTTACCTGGCCCCCATAAGCCGGAAGGTGCAATCAACACAAAACAACCCACCGGGGCCACCATAAGCCCTAGCAAGTACATATCAATCTATCTACCCCTACCCCGGGTCATATCACATCACCTAGTAGCTATAAGCATCTGCGGTCACTTGGGTATGAAACTTGCCCAGGGCCCTCAGCCCCCTAACTATAACCTGAGTCCGGAGGACTCCACAAAATAAACACCTCAGGCGCAAGCGCTCGACGAGGTGTATAAAAGCCGACCAAGGCAAAAATGAGTAGAGGAAACTGGCATCCCATCTTAGTCCCTAGCGGATGGCATGCCCTCCGTAGAGCGACGTATCCTCGCCCTCTGGCGAGGACGAAGGTCGATACAGCTATTAAACCTGGGTCGGTCACGGAAGCTAGGTAATCCGGCCCAAAACAACACAATCAAGTCTCAGCGATAACAATAACTACATATAATACACATTGAATAAGATAATAATATAATCTCTAACATGTTGTACTGGAAGTCGTCCTAGATTACTATGCTGGAAAAACTGACAAATAAATCTATCTGTATAGCGAGAGCGTATCTGGCCTTCTGTGCCTCCAGCTGATACTACTCGCTTCTAGGATATGTCTGTCACATTTTGTCTACAGGCACACCATGTGCGCGTATCTGATCATAGGATCTTGATAGTGATCATAGTCTCTAATAATCTGGGCTGAATAGAGTGAGGTTTGAAGTAGTCTAACAATGCTCTGAATGTCCTACTCAGACATCTCTAAGCTCATGCATAAGCGTGGAGTTACTTGGACAGTAACTACTTTATTCTTCTAATTAAACAAGCTGGCAAGCTGGGCTTGGTCGAACTTGCTTCTAGGCCATCGGTCCCTGGTTCTCCTTAGGGAGCTTACCGATCTCCTTACTAGGTGAAAACTATACTAGAAGAGTACTACTGACTCCTTAGGCCTTGTGATCTCCGGATCTATATTGTTGTTCGAGGAAATTCTCAGTCTTATGGGCAATTCTGTAAGAGCGCCCTCTCCTGAGACTCTATACACGAATACTTTATGCAGACCAGCTAGGGTGCTAACCCGTCACTGGCTACTGTCGTGGACCCCTTGGGGTACACACGGGTTTTGCTTATCATTTGAGACTGGGCGACTTACTTGACGTCTACGTGATAAGCTGACAAGTTGACTAAGACTGACAATCACTGATAAGGCTAAAAAAGGGCGATGTATGATCACTCAACACACTAGAGAACTCTGGTATTGCTCTGGAATATATACTTACTCTGTCTCTATTTCTGGTTCTGGAACGTGCGATATTAACGTTACTGGCCTCTAGGGATGCTTTCACCTTGTCACGAGGGCGCCAGCGGTCGTTAGACCGTCCTAAGCTACGCCCCTACCGTCTAACCATCTGATTAGTCTACTAACTCTTACCCCGAGATTCTGAGGGAAATCTTGTTCTGAAACAAACATATAAGTCTACAAACTCAATAAACTGAGAACTAAAAGAGTTTCTATAGCGTCATACGTGAATCACATTTTAACTTTGCCCCTTTTAGCGAGGGTCCTGCGGTATGATACGTATATATTTCCTAGAAGTTAACCAAAATCTATTATGCTTGTAATCCCTATTAGCAGTCACTCAATATATATATAATATTTCTATATGTATGTCAATAACTACATGTTATACATATTTGAATATGATAATTAATTTCCGACATGCCTTCTTTTGAATTTCATGCGCGTGATTTAATATTTCTGAAATACTTTACTGAGATTTATGTTATTCTACTATACTGGAGAAACTAACTTGCCAGAAATAAGCTGTCTTTACATACCTCGATTGCCGGTTTACTGATTAACTGGAGAGGTTCAGCTAGTATTCAGTTGTTCCTTCCAGCGTAATCCTTATTCCACGAAAGAATAGAACTAACTTCATTACTATACTGCAAGAAACAATAACTTATATGTCTATATACTGACTATTCTTTATCTTATCGAAGAATGATTGAAAACTCGTAATTTCTCAGGAATCTAGAAGGGATAAATACTCACTTTAAGCCTGGGAGTGTATTAACACTAGTTTGGAGCAATTCCAACCACTTTGGCTTGGCGAGGCGACGAGTCGCCGGGCGAATTTCGCGAAACTAACTCCGTAGAAATGCACCGTACAGCTTTATACTTCGAAACCCGAAGTTAATTTGACTTGGGAAACCATTTGACAGCGTAATCAAATGAATATGTATTCAAACCCTTCGTTCCTCTCTCTATTTTTGTTCGTAGTGGAAAAATAACTTAAGATTAAAAGGTGAGGCCTTTATATACCTGGAGCCTAAAGCATGGCAACGTGGCACGCTGGCCAACGCGCCAATCTGGCTCCGTGCCACGTTGGCCATCGCGGAGAGTGCCTCCGTGCCCGTTGCCTCTTTGGGCGGTTCGACCTCCTTTTGTGAAAAATCTGACTTGGCACTCCGTTCGGCCTTTCCCTCCAGACCCTTTTCTCGCACGTATGGCATTCTAACACTCTCCAGCCAACATGCGAATAAGGCCAACTAAGTACTAGAAACTACGGGTGTAACATAATGACTATTAGTATTAAATTTCCGTCTATTGTATAAAGTATGTTTTGGGCTAAATTTCCGATCAGTACTGCTTATTATATATATATATATATATATATATATAATTTATTTTGTATTTTAATTAAATTACATGTTTTTTTTGTTTTTTTAATTTTTTCTTTTTTAAATTCTTGAATTTTTGCCATATTACGGAATTCCCATTAATGTTGGAATGAGTTGAGTTCTATGTTGAGTAAATACTCCATTGATAAGATGATTTTAGCCTTGACAGATGAGACTTCTTAAATTCTTGAATTTTTGCCATATTATGGAATTCCCGTGTGGTTGGAATGAGTTGAGTTCTCTATTAGCTGTTTAATACTTCAGTTCAGTTAGAACATAGAACCTCTTCAGAACTATTCAAAACATATCAACTGATCAGTTTGACTTCAGCTTTTTTTCGAGGTGTCAGTGATGCCTCCCAGTTATCAAAATCAGACTCAGAATCCAGTTTATTGGTCCATTAGGCGGTCATGACATTTTAGATATATAGCTCTAACCAGCCCCACGACCCCAGTTCAGTTTACAGATTGTTCTTAGATGGTTACGACGCTTTCAGATAAGCAACTCTGATTAGTCTAGAACCTAGTTTCAGGATCTGGTCTCATAAGACTCTCAAGGTACTTTCTGTTATATGTGCCTGACTAGTCTTGGACCCCAGTTCGAGTTATCAACCTAGTAGTTCAGTTTAGGTTTTCCAGTGGGAGTAGAACTTAGCACCGAGCGGGTCGGGGTTCCAGTGCACCTAGGTTTCCAAAACTACGTTGCCAGCGTAGGTTATAGTATTACTTGGTCTGATTGGCCCCGGACTTATATAATCACCCAGTTCATGCCTTTATACCCTGAAAAGGTATATTGGGTCCTACCGGTGGGGTGTATACATCGGACTCCATGTCTAGCTCACGTGTTTATATGTCGATTATAGACTCTCTCATTAGCTAGTTCAGTCCAGTTCAGAGTAAGTATTCAGTTCAGTTCTATTCTATCAGTTATTTTAGTTTAGTATAGTATCGCTGACTCAGAATTTTCAGACTTAGGGAATGTCTTTGACCACCAGATAGGGTCATCTTGACCATTTCAGTATATATATCAGTAGCTCAGATCAGTTTGCTTGTTGGTCATTACGTGTCATTTTAGTTTAGACTTTGTACTTCAATTATGTTTCCTCCCACTTACTCAGTACATTCAAAGTACTTATGCATACTTTTATGTTGTATCATTTCATGATACAGCTGCAGGTTCCCAGATTCAGCAGTGTTAACAGTCGCGTTTCAGATCCTCCTCAGTCGTAGTTAAAGTGTGAGTCCTCATCATTCGAGGGCCTTATTTCATTATCTTACAGTTTTATTTAGACTTAGAGTTAGCTGGGGGCTTTTCCCAGCAATTCATCAGTTAGAAGGCTTTCAGACATAGAGTACATTCAGATTTCAAGTTATGTAAATTTTATGTTTTCTTTTAGTTTTATTTTCTGAAATGCTTTTATGTTGTTAATTCAAAACTTCCGCTATGCATGTTTTATTTAGGATACCAGTGTATGATAAACTAGGGGTTGACTTGGGGTTACTTGTGGCTTCAAGAGCCGTGTTAAGTCGGGGCGTGACAAACTTTGTATTAGAGTACTAGGTTTTGAGTATCCTCGGAAAGTCCGAATGCCGCATCGAGTAGAGTCCTTTTCATGAGTGTGAAGTGCACCACACTTATGACAAGGAGGCTATGAGATGTTATTAGGAAAACTCTCTTTTGTTCATACTCCTTATCATGCGTTAAAGTTTAATTCCAGAAATTCCCTTCTAACTCGTGTTTTGTTTTGTTTTAGTGAACCATGTCTTCCCAACGTGGAAATGGAAAGAGGGCTGGTAATGCCAACATGCCTGCCCCCACCAGCCCCAGCAGCTCCCCAAGATGATTTAATATCTAACGCCGAATTCCGGATGGCCATCCAATTGCTGGCCCAAAAAGTTACCAACCAGGTGAACCAATAGGTGGTTCCAGTAGCCACGAATGGGACCGCAGCGGCTGCGAGGGTGTGGGACTTCACCCGTATGAACCCTCCATCTTTTCAAGGATCCAAAGTAGGGGAGGATCCCCAAGAGTTCATGGATGACGTCAGGAAGATCACCCGCATTATGGGTGTTAGCTCCTCTGAAAGTGCTGACCTGGTTGCCTACCAGTTAAAAGGGGTAGCTCGAGAAAAGAAGGGAGGCCAGTAGGAGCAGGACCAGTGGAGTGGGAAGAATTCCACACAGCTTTCTTAGACAGGTTTTTCCCTCGGGAGCTGAGGGAGGCAAAGATGGCGGAGCTTATGAATTTGAGACGGGGTAACAGAACTGTGGAGGAGTATGCTCTGGAGTTTACTAGATTGTCTAAGTATGCTCCAGAGATTGTAGCCGAGCCAAGGGCTCGCACGCTGAAGTTTGTAAATGGAGTGTCAAATCTGGTCCTCAATGATTGCAGGACCGCGATGCTGATTAAGGACATGGACCTTTCTAGCTTGATTGTCTATGCCCAGCAGATTGAGGCTGAAAAGATAAAGGATATGGAGTGTAAGAACAAACGTCAAGGACTGGCCATTCAGATTTTGGCCATTAAAGGTCTAGCGGTAGTAGCCGCCCACAACAACAGCAACAAAGAACCCCAGCACCCAGCTCAGCCAGCTCCCCAACCTTCTGGTCCTGCCAAGATCGAAGGGGTGGGTCATCTAGCACTCAGCCTCAGAATCACAGTACAGGGAATAGGTATCCAGCTTTCCCTAAGTGTAGTAGGAATCACCCAGGAGAATACCTTTAGGGACGAGAGGGCTGTTTTGGGTGTGGACAGCTTGGACACAAGCTTAAGGAGTGCCCGTTAGCAGGGCGAGGGAAATCACAATCTACCACCTCATCAGCTCCAGCAGGCTGACCAGCTCAGCAGGCCAACACATCAGGTATAGATGGCGGTCAGTGCCAAAATCGCTTCTATGCTTTATCTTCCTATCAAGATTAGGAAAACTCATTTGACGTAGTTACTGGTATATTACGTATCTTCCATCTAGACGTGTATGCCCTCTTAGATACAGGAGCCACTCTTTCGTTCGTGACTCCCTATATAGCAGTCCAGTTCAACATCAGTCCAGAGGTCCTCTTAGAACCATTTTTAGTCTCCACCCCAGTTGGCGAGTCAGCTAGAGCCAGTCGGGTGTATAGAAACTGCCCAGTCTCAGTCCTGAATAAAGTTATTCCAGCTGATATTGTAGAGTTAGACATGGTATACTTTGACCTTATTCTCGGCATGGATTGGTTACACTCCTGCTATGCCTCAGTTGATTGCAAAACTAGGATTGTCAAGTTTTAGTTTCCAAACGAGCCAGTGTTAGAATGGATGGGTAGCAGTTCAGCATTTAAGGGTAGGTTTATTTCCTACCTTAAGGCCCAGAAACTCATCTCCAAGGGGTGTATATATCACCTAGTTTGGGTCAAGGACTCCAACTCCGAGACCCCGACTATCCAGTCAATCCCTGTGGTCAGCGAGTTCCCAAATGTTTTTCCTTAGGATCTTCCCGGGGTTCCCACTGAACGGGAAATAGATTTCGAAATAGAACTCCTCCCAGATACTCAGCCCATCTCCATCCCTCCTTATAGAATGGCTCCAACTGAGCTTAAAGAGTTGAAGGAGCAGTTAAAGGATCTTCTTGACAAGGGTTTTATTAGACCGAGCATCTCTCCTTGGGGTGCTCCAGTACTATTCGTGCGTAAGAAAGACGGCACCCTCAGAATGTGCATAGATTATCATCAGCTGAACAAGGTCACAGTTAAGAACAAGTACCCTCTACCCAGAATTGGCGATCTATTCGACCAACTTCATGGAGCCAGTTGTTTCTCCAAGATCGATCTCAGGTCAGGGTACCATCAACTAAGGGTCGGGGAGTGTGACATACCAAAAATAGTATTCAGAACTCAGTATGGTCACTACGAGTTTGTGGTGATGTCCTTCAGGTTAACAAACACCCCAACAGCCTTCATGGATTTAATGAACAGAGTCTTCAAGCAGTATCTGGATATGTTCATCATTGTATTTATAGACAACATTCTAGTATACTCCAGAAATAAGGAAGAGCATGCCAAACACCTAAGATTAGCATTACAGACACTCAGGGACAGCCAGTTATTTGCCAAGTTCAGCAAGTGCAAATTTTGGTTAAAGTCCATGACTTTCTTAGGTCATGTGGTCTTGGCTGAAGCAATACAAGTAGACCCTCATAAGATAGCAACAGTGAAGGATTGGCCCAAACCTACCTCTCCTACTGAAATCAAGAGTTTCCTGGGCTTAGCGGGTTATTAATGATGATTTGTGGAAGGCTTCTCCTCCATAGCATCTCCTCTGAGTAAGTTAACACAGAAGAAGGTGAAATTTCAGTGGTCGGATGAGTGTGAGAATAGTTTTCAAGAGTTGAAGACTCGACTCACTACTGCTCCAATTCTGACCTTGCCAGAAGGAACAGATGGATTGGTTTTTTATTGTGTTGCTTCCAGGGTTGGGCTCGATTGTGTTCTGATGTAGCGGGGCAAAGCGATAGCCTACACCTCCATACATCTCAAAGTTCATGAGAAGAATTATCCAACTCATGACTTGGAGTTGGCAGCGGTGGTGTTTATGCTAAAGATATGGAGGCATTACTTATATGGGGCTCAGATAGATGTTTTTACAGACCATAAGAGTCTTCAGTATGTGCTGAGTCAGAAGGATCTAAATCTGCGTCAGAGAAGGTGGTTGGAGTTTCTAAAAGACTATGACATGAGTGTACTGTATCACTCGAGCAAGGCCAATGTGGTGGCTGACTCCCTAAGCATACGGTCTATGGGGAGTGTGACTCATATTGAGGAAGACAAAAAAAGTGTTAGCAAGGGATGTTCACAGACTAGCCCGGTTAGGGATGCAGCTGGTGGATTCAGACGAAGGTAGGGTGGTAGTGCAAAGTGGGTCGGAATCATCCTTGGTAGTTGAAGTTAAGTCCAGACAAGATGAAGATCCAGTCCTACTTAAACTTAAAGAAGCAGTTCTCAGAAAGGAGGTTGAGGCTTTCTCCAAAGGGGGAG
>JACEIK010000816.1:64077-75041 GCA_018107945.1 Datura stramonium
CTTTCTTTTTTCTTTTTAATTTATTTTTAAAAAATAATTAACATAATATATTTAAAAGTTATTTAATTTTTTACTTCTTAGATTATGCTTATTACATACTCTTAGTCCATTTTACTTTTTTTCTTTAATTAAACTACTCTTATTAAATATGTATCATCATTTTGAAATTAATAGGTTTTTCTCGTAAACGGAACCGTAGAATGATAAGGTTTATCCTTTCTTTGTATGGTCCTTAATTGGCCGGTACATACAGGTTCATTAACTTGGAAGATTACGAAGGAGGTTTCGAAATACCAGAGATGGAAGAGATGTTTCAAAACATTGAGGAGAACTATGACGTTTGGAGTTCAAGCTTTGCTCGTATAGCTGTGGATCCAAGTGATCCTTCTTCTGTTGAGAAGTTTGATAAATGTTTGAAAAGAATGGGAGTTGAAGTTGCATTACCTTTGGCCAAAAGTGTTTTCCTCAGTGATTATAGAGGCATTCTTGACAAGGTTATCACCCCATGTACCATAATCCAGACCAAGGTTGATTTTGTTGTTCCAAACTCAGTTGCTACCCTCATGCACAATACTATCAAAGGAGAATCGACGGTTGAGGTCATCAACACTCGAGGCCATTTCCCGCAGCTCACTGCTCATGAAGAATTCCTTAATGTAATTCATAGAGTCTTAACTTCTTAGAACAAAAATACTACTACTACTACTTTTTTTTTTCTTTTAATATTTGGTAGTGAAAGAAAAAGATGAACCGAGGTCAAAAAGAAAAGAACTATGATAGTTTGTGGAATAAAGTAGTAGTAATCTTGTATCCATGACCTTTATTGGATAGAAGATGATACTCGGTCTTTTGTTGGGATGATTTGTATGGTTTTCACAGTTTGGGCTAATAGTGTTTTGGATGCATAGTTTGTCAATTCGTAGCGAATAACTGGGATTTGTGATAAGGATTAAAAACTGCTCTACCATTAGGTGTTCTCTTAGGTCTCATTTTCCTCCATTAAAATGAAATGTTTTTTTTTCTATTAGGTGTTCGGTATTTATATTGGAGTTTGACTAATCCGGATTCAAACTGCATAGGGCCTATTTGGTAGAAGTGCTTCCTATCAAGGATTTTTCTATATCTAGAATTCAAAATCGAGACCTTTGATTAAGGGAGTAGTAGCCCTATCCGCTGCACCACATTCTTCTGTGGTAAACGAAATGTTTGTTTAACCTCGTCTTTGTTTATACATCATGCACGAATAACTATACCATTAATCTATTAGACAAAATTATTCAACTTGATCGTTTATATTAAGATTTATTGAGATAGTGAACCACATTCCAAAGTTTGAATCTCTCTCTAAAAAATTCTCCTCGTACAAATATTTATATTTCACTTCTAATGGTAATACTATCCCTCTTCAGGGTGATTGGTGCACATGCCCCACCCGATAGGATCATCGACAAGTGATGCACAGGCACATCTAGCGGATAATAACAACCTATCAAAGGCGGTGACTAAGTCCACAAGTGAGAATGCCTAGAAAATGAATTATGCAACAACAGTGGTCATGAATTGATGGAATGGCTAGGTGACCTAAACATAAAAGCTAGAATGACAACTCATAATGGAATGCCAACAGTTATTAGTAGAGCAAACGATTACTGCAATGTGATGGCAGAGGAATGCAAATACATCATCATCAACAAATTCTTGAGAAGCAGACCCAACATCGAAAGAACCAGGATAGTCTTCGAGTTTCTCTAAAAGGAGAAGCCAGAATTAGTGTTTATGACCATCATATAGTTTTTATAAATGTAATTTAATGATGATGATTGTAAAACTGTATGATTCTGAAGGGCAATACGGTTCAAAAGGGAAATAGAAATAGATGGAGTTGTTATATGGCTCAAAAATAGCCTTATTGTTTCAAACTGGATGAGAACTATCGATTGTTCCCATTTGGATATTCTTGATGAGACTCCTCTTCCACTGTCATATGTGGTACTAAGTCAAACAAATTCTCAAATTTTTTGGAACCCCTTTATCTCTATGGACATTGTGATTAATTTTAAATTTAGACTAGATATAGCAAAGGTTTAGAGCTCTCTTCAACCTGCTCATGGCTAGATCGATCGGTTTCGGGTCAAATAGAAAGAACTAGAAGATTCCACCTCTGGAAAGCGCCTGCACCTAATGGCTTAAGCCGCTGTTCCCATTTCCTCGCCGACCCATCATAAAAAAGGTACGCCGTTAGAGTGAGTGCGCTTTACATAAAGTAAAGGCTCTAAGCTCCGCTCCTTCGACTGATTGTTCGCATCGGATCTCAGGTTCAATATTGCACTCCCTAAATAGGATTCTTTTCACCTTTCCCTCACGGTACTTGTATGCTATCGGTCATTGAGGAATACTTAGGCTTAGAGGGCGGTCCCCCTTTCTCGCGTAAAAGCGATTAGAATTCAAACACGGCGCGTTTTACTGGGAAGGATCGAACCATGGGAACGAATCTACAGGGCTATCACCTTCTTTGGCTAGATCTTCCCATCTTTTCATAATTACAGTTCATTGCGCCCGCTCCTTTAAAGGGCGGCGGCTTGAAATCCTACCTTATTATTAGAGAAAGGTTTGGAACCCTAACCAACGGTTTGGATTTTGGAGTTTTCGCCCCAACCTAGGTTAGGGGGTCGTTAGACCGTAGCTTGCTGCTGAAAAACGTTGCTAAGATAGCGCGGCTCGCTTCGCTCTTCAAGCTCCGCCCCCTTACTCAACCTCAACATCTATAAAAAAAACCCTTTCTCCTTTTCTAAATAAGGTAAGCTTTGAAGCCATAGCTTGCTGGTTTTTCCATCATCCAATCCACAACAAATCGAATGAAACCTGGAGAAAAAGAAGTGAAAACTTTGCTGAGGAATGAAGCTTCGTGTTTGTTTTTCTTCAAACCCCCAATCCCCTCTCGGTCGCCGCTACTAACGGGGTCTCGGTTGATTTCCCTTCCTTTAGCTACTAAGATGTTTCAGTTCGCTAAGTTTGAAAAGTCCAAAGAGCGCAGACTAGCCACGGAGATTGGATATGGTTTCCCGATCGGAGATCCATGGATCACAGACGGTATCTCCGCATGGCCTTTCACCTCTTCAAGCTTCCATCCTTCTCAATGCCCGGGCATCCATCCAATGCATTCTTTTTGATCTTGTACCCTATGTAAGCTTGCAAAGCATAGGCTAGACAAGCGGTTGACTGAACACCAACCCAATCTCGACGAAAAAAAGGAAAAGCAAGTACATCCTTAACGGCCTCTATTCCTGACGTGAAAGGCTGCTTTCTTGAAACTAATTCATAGGCACTTTCCATTAGTTAGACTTCACACACTATATAAATAAATAGTTGAAGCGTGCGATAGAAAGAGGAAAAACGAATTGATTGACTATTGAGTGCAAGCCCATAAATAGACGACTATGGGTAGTTCAGGTGCGCTTAAAGTCAACTACAACTAGAAGGCATGCCGATCTTGCCACCAACAAACCTTTGGCTTTGACTGTGAAAAGCTCCAAATAGGCACACAGTAGTTTAGAGTAGAAGGAGTGAAAGCCACTTGACTGTAAGGAAAGGAGCTCTAAGTTGGAATTCAATAGTGACAGAAATGGTCATCTGTGCTCCACAGCTACTGGTGTCATCACCCTGCAAAGAGGTGGAACCAACCAAGACTGAACACTAGCCCCATTTTGTAGACGGGTTGGGACCGRCCTTCTATCCCGGTGAACAATGTTCCACTGATTAGGCRGGGACAGRATTCGAACCTGCAATCTTCAGGTCATGAGCCTGATGAGTTGACCAATTCCTCTACCCCGCTTCTTCCCCTTCTCTTTCGAACCACACAAGGATTTTCAGTCCAGCTGAGCTGCCTGAACCACTTTGAAATATTTCTCCGTGTCTTTGGAGTTAGTCCCGAGACTTTGTCAGATCCATTTTCAGTTTCTACCCTTGTCGGTGATTCAGTTGTAGCTAGGCGGGTGTATAGAGGATGCCCGGTCACTATATTGCATAAAGTCACCTCCGCAGACCTTGTAGAGTTAGCCATGATTGACTTTGATATTATTCTTGGCATGGATTGGTTGTATGTGTGTTATGCTTCTGTAAATTGTAGAACCCGTACGGTGGAATTACATTTTCTGGGTGAATCAGTTTTGGAGTGGAAGGGTAGTTCGGCTGTACCAGTAAGTCGATTTATTACATATCTTAAGGCTCGAAAAATGATTTGTAAGGGTTGCATGTACCATATGGTCAGGGTTAAGGATGTTGAGTCCAAGACGCTGACTATCCAGTCAGTTCCGGTGGTGCGTGAGTATCCAAAGGTCTTTCATGATGATTTTCCAGGTGTCCCTCCTGAGAGGGAAATTGATTTTGGTATCGACCTTCTACTCGACAGGCAGCCCATCTCTATCCCTCCTTATAGGATGGCTCCAACTGAGCTAAAGAGGGTCAGTTAAAGGACCTGTCAGATAAGGGCTTCATTAGACCGAGCAAGTCTCCATGGGGTGCACCAGTATTATTTTTCCGGAAGAAGGATGGTTCGCTTCAGATGTGCATTGACTATCAGTAATTGTTAAGAATGTATCCTTTACCCATGAATCGATGATCTGTTTTATCATCTTCAGGGTGCCAAGTGTTTCTTAAAGATAGATCTTAGGTTCAGGTATCATCAGCTCAGGGTTCAGGAGGGCAATATCCCGAAGATAGCCTTCAGGACGTGGTATGGACATTATGAGTTTGTAATTATGTATTTTGGACAAACGAATGCTCCTACAACTTTCATAGACTTGATGAATAAGGTGTTCAAGCAATATCTGAACATGTTCATGATTGTGTTCATTTATGACATCCTTATATACTCCCGTAGCAAGGAGGAGCATGCTTCTCACTTGAGAATAGTGCTTTAGACAATCAAGGATCGTCAGTTGTATGCCAAGTTCAGCAAGTGCGAGTTCTGGTTGAACTTGGTAGCATTTTTGGGTCATGTAGTATCAGGCGAGGGCATAAAAGTAGATTCTTAGAAAATTGAGGCGATGAAGAATTGGCCTAGACCAGTGAATCCCTCGGATATTCAGAGTTTCTTGGGTTTAGCTGGTTACTATTGGAGGTTCGTTGAGAGATTCTCATCGATTGCAGCACCTTTGACCAAGTTGACTTAGAAAAAGGTGAAGTTCCAATGGTCGGAGGCTTGTGAGAAGAGCTTCCAAGAGTTGAAGGCTCGACTTACTACCCCACTGGTGTTGACCCTACCTGAGGGCACCGATGGTTTCATGGTGTATTGTGATGCTTTGAGAATTGGACTCAGGTATGTATTGATGCAGTGAGGAAAAGTGATGGCATACACCTTTAGACAGTTGAAGGTTCATGAGAAGAATTACCCAACCTATGATCTTGAGTTGGCCGCGGTGGTGTTCGCATTGAAGATATGGTGGCATTACTTATATGGTGTCCATGTGGATATATTTATAGACCATAAGAGTTTACAATATGTGTTCACATGAAAGGACCTCAATCTTCGGCAAAGAAGGTGGTTTTAGCTACTCAAGGACTATGATTTGAGTGTCCTTTACCATCCGGGTAAGGCTGATGTGGTAGCGGACGCACTTAGCAGGATCTCTATGGAGAGTGTGTCCCATGTGGATGAGGGAAAGAAGGAGCTGGTGAAAGATGTCCATCGACTTACAAGGTTGGGGGTTAGGTTGGTCAACTCAACTGATGGCGGTGTCATTGTGCAAAATGTATCGAAATCGTCCTTGGTGACTGATGTGAAAGCTATAAAATATGAGGATCTGATTTTGGTAAAGCTAAAAGAATCCATTCGAAGTCAGAAGGTGGAGGTCTTCTCCCAAGGGGGAGATGATGTGCTTCGGTACCAGGGTCACATATGTGTTCCCGATGTTGATGAATTAAGGAATCAGATATTGCATGAGGCCCACGGCTCCAGGTATTCTATCCATCTAGGTGTCACCAAGATGTACCGTGACTTACGAGAAATCTATTGGTGGGATGGCATGAAGAAGAATATTGCAGAATTCGTAGCCAAATACTCGAACTGTCAGCAAGTAAAGGTCGAGCATCAAAGGTTGGGAGGCGTACTTCAGAACATTAGCATTCCAACTTGGAAGTGGGAAGAGGTTAATATGGATTTCATTATAGGCCTACCTCATACTCGACGACACTGTGATTCTATTTGGGTAGTGGTAGATAGATTGGCCAAGGATGCATATTTCCTACCGGTGAAAACCAAAAACTCATGGACGATTATGCAAAGTTGTGTATCTGAGATTTGGCTTGACTACATGGAGTGCCCTTGTCCATTATTTCGTAATGAGGTACTCAGTTTACCTCCCAGATTTGGCGGTCTTTTAAGAAGGGACTTGAGACTAAGGTTAAGCTTAGTACAGCCTTCCATCTGCAAACGGATGGCCAAGTGAAACGAACAATCCAGACTCTTGAGGACATGTTGAGAGCATATGTGATGTACTTCAAAGGTAGTTGGGATGATCACTTGCCCATGATCGAGTTTGCTTATAAGATAAGCTATCACTCTAGCATATAGATGGCATTGTTCGAGGCTCTTTATGGGCGGAGATGTAGATCTCCCATCGGGTGGTTTGAGGTTGGTGAGGCAGCTATGATAGGGCCAAATTCGATTCATCAGGCTCTGGTGAAGGTTCAGCTGATAAGGGACAAGCTAAAAACCACTTAGAGTCATCAAAAGTCATATGCGGATGTGAGGAGGAGAGAGTTGGAGTTTGAGGTGGACAATTGGGTATTTCTAAAGGTATCTCCCATGAAGGGAGTCATGCAGTTTGGGAAGAAAGGAAAACTCAGTCCCCGCTATGTTGGTCCTTACTGAATTATGAGAAGAGTTGGTAAGGTAGCGTGTGAGTTGGAATTCCCTTAGAGTTGTCTTCTGTGCATTTTGTGTTTAATGTACCGCTTTTGAATAAATGTTTGGGAGATCTAGCTCTAGTAGTTCTAGTGGACAACGTTGATGTAGCAGACAACCTTAGCCACGAGGAAGTTCCGGTGGAAATATTAGATCGTCAAGTTTGGAAGCTAAGGAAAAAGGAAGTAACTTCAATTAAAGTCTTATGGAGAAATCAGCATGTTGAAGGAGCTACCTGGGAATCTGAAGCGGATATGATGACCAAATACCCACATTTATACTCTATCGGCTCAGTTCCGACTTGAGGTATCAGTTTTTCTCTATGAATCCATTTACTTCTCATGTTTAGTTCATGCGTTCAAGTTTCTTTTATATGTATGGATGTGTATGTGAAACATGAGATCAATTCAGCTATATGATGTGAATCGGAGGTAGTCCTTCCGTTAAGTTTCGGTTTAAATGATTAGTATTTGAATATGATTATTGAATGTTTCTATTTTCTGCTTATTTCTAACATTAGAGGACGAATGTTCCCAAGGGGGAGATATTGTTATACTCCAGGAACCCAAAGATTAGACCCGGGAGTTAAAGCGGAGGAAAGCTAGAAATTTGATACCAGGCACAGGATGAGTTGTGGGGAGACTCATCAGGTCAACCCATGAGTCGTGATTTGAATCATGGGGAAAGCTCAGGTGTTCAGTGAAGGAGACTGGAGAGGTGAGACCTCACAGACATGACCATGACTCGTGGTCAGGCCCCACGAGTCATTGGTTCAGTCATGAGGAAGGGGATTAAGAAAGAAAAGAAGATGGAATAGTGGTCATCACGGAAGGCTCCCCATGAGTCATCGTAAGTCCCCAAAATTCATGGGGTGGGTCATTAACAAGCTTGGGATTTAATTTGAAGAGTCTAGGCAGTGTACCTCGCGGGTGGCAACCACGACTCTTGGTAACCAGCAACGAGTCATTGGGTCACCCGTGACGAGCCTAGAAAATCAGTTGAAGTAGTGAACTTATTGAGTGATGTGACGAGTCATTTTTCCCAGTGATGAGTCATTAGGTCATCCGTTAGGACCACCTGACAGTTATTTTCTGCGAATTAGTAATGGCCTTTTTGTAATTTCTAAATGTCCTAAAACCTAAACTTCGTAGTGTTAGACTATGAAAGGTGGGTTTTTCGAGGGATAATCTATTCTAATTCCTCATTCATGCATGCAAGAGTATAGAGAGGTGATCAAAGGGTGATTCAAGGTTTCCTTTCTTCTATTCCTTTCAATTCCTTTTTGGGCATTCAAGGGAGAGTAAGAATCAATTATTTTCAGGTATGTAAGGTTATGAATGGGTGCTTTCGTCCACACCCATGCCCAATCTCTGCGAATTTATGAAAATCTAGCAGAAATCTATTGGGGTTTTGAAATCGAAATTTATGAAAACATAATTATTTACTAGTGGGCTTTTATTTTGTATGAATCTCATTATATTCTATGGATTTTGATCAGGTTTTACAGCGTATCTCTACTTATAAAATTATCGTTTCAAATTTCTATTAAATTAAGCTTATCTAAACATGATCCATGGTAGATCGATTTATGATCTTTTCTTCAATTGGTAATATTTACAATCCCAGCATGATTTATGATTCGAAATATGAATTTATTCAATTAACCATTATGATTTGATGATTTTTGAGTTATATGTATGATCTATGACTATGCATGAAACCTGTGATTCATGAATTATGTGTTTGGACGACTCACGGGCCCTATGTCATGGCTAGTTCATGTATGTACGGTTATGTCTATGATTATTATGATTTAACTATCCCATGAATTCATGCATGTTATACTATGAGCACTATATATATTTTGGGAGTAGTATCGAACACCGAGTAGGTTCGGGTCCCAGGTTCTGCCCCGGTTCTCATAAACTATGTGCCACCGAAGGTATGTTGGAACCTCCTTTATGACTGTCCCCATCGCAATTGGCCCCTTTTCATGGTGATATCACACTTTCATGGTCCTACCCTTGGTAAGGTATGGACACCCTCCCGACTAGGGTTACAAGCCGGATTTCATGTGTGCTCATATGGGGAATGTCAATTAAGAGAATCTCCCACCGTTCCTCATGATTTATGCATGTCTATGGTTAGGTATATTGGCTCAATTATGTTCAATACGACTTTCCTCTCATGATTATAATTTCGAATGTATTATGAATATTTTGAAAACCTTGAGCCTTATGTTAAGTTATTTTACGATATTTATGATATGAGCATGATGTACTACTCTTATTATTTTTCATGAGTTTTTACATGTTTTAAATGTCCATTTTACTTACCTTGCATACTCGGTACATTCCATGTACTGACCGCATACTTTCTATGTTGTATCGTTTAATGATATAGCACCCGACTCTCAGGCTCATCCTCATCCTTAGACCATCTCAGAGTTCACTTTCAGCTTTGTTGGTGAGTCCTCATGATCCGAGGTCTATTTGACTAGACATTATAGGCCTACCTCGTACTCGACGACACTGTGATTCTATTTGGGTGGTGGTAGATAGATTGACCAAGGCTGCACATTTCCTACAGGTGAAAACTACAAATTCACGGATGATAATACCAAATTGTATTTCTGAGAGTTGGTTAGACTACATGGAGTTCCCTTGTCCATTATTTCGGGCTGAGGTACTTAGCTTACCTCCCAGTTTTGGCGGTCTTTTCAGAAGGGACTTTGGACTCAGGTTAAGATCAGTACAACCTTCCATCCCAGACGGATGGCCAAGTGGAACGAACAATCTAGACTCTCGAGGACATGTTGAGAGAATATGTGATGGACTTCGAAGGTAGTTGGGATGATCACTTGCCCCTGATCGAGTTTGCTTATAATAAAAGCTATTACTCTAGCATCCAAATGGCACCATTCGAGGCTCTTTATGGGCGGAGAGGTAGATCTCCCATAAGATGATTTGAGGTTGGTGAGGCAGCTATGATAGGGAAAGATTTGATTCATGAGGCTACGGTGAAGGTTCAACTGTTAAGGGACAGGATAAAAACCACTCAGAGTTGTCAAAAGTCATATGCGGATGTATGGAGGAGAGAGTTGGAGTTCGAGGTGGACGATTGGATATTTCTAAAGGTATCTCCCATGAAGGGAGTCATGCGGTTTGGGAAGAAAGGAAAACTCAGTCCTCGCTAAGTTGGTCTTTACTGGATTATGAGAAGAGTTGGTAAGGTGGCGATGAGTTGGAATTGCCCTTAGAGTTGTCTTCTGTGCATCTTGTGTTTCATGTACCGCTTTTAAAGAAATGTTTGGGAGATCCAGCTCTAGTAGTTCCGGTGGACATCGTTGGTGCAAAAGACAACCTTAGTCACGAGGAAGTTTCGGTGGCAATATTAGATCGTCAAGTTCGGAAGCTAAGGAACAAGGAAGTAGATTCAGTTAAAGTCTTATAGAGAAATCAACATGTTGAAGGAGCTACGTGGGAAGCCGAAGCAGATACGATGACCAAATAACCATATTTATTCTCTACTGGCTCAACTCCGACTTGAGGTATCGGTTTTTCTCTATGACTCCATTTAGTTTTCATGTTCAGTTCATGCGTTCGGGTTTCTTTTATGTGTATGGATGTGTATGTGAAGCATGAGATCAATTCAGCTATGTGATGTGAATTGGAGGTAGTCCTTCCATTAAGTTTTGATTTAAATGATTAGTATTTGAATATGATGATTGCATGTTTATTTTTTATGCTTGTTTCCAACATTCAAGGATGAATGTTTCCAAGGGGCAGATATTTTATACCCCGTGAACCCAAGATCAGATCCGGGAGTTGAAGTAGAGGAAAGTTGGAAATTTGGCACCAGACACATGACGAGTCATGGGGAGACTCGTCAGGTCAGCCCACTAGTCGTGATGTGACTCATGGGGAAAGCTAAGGTGTTCAGTGAAGGAGACTGGAGAGGTGATTGATGAGCCCGCAAGTGTACGGGTCGTACAAGTAATATAGTGGCTCTTTTTAAGAACCGGAATGTCGAACCCACAGGGACTGGACTACGGGGTAAA
>JACEIK010000816.1:82305-93039 GCA_018107945.1 Datura stramonium
CTACTCTTATGATTTTTATGAGTTTTTACATGTTTTAAATGTCCGTTTTACTTATGTTGCATATATGGTACATTCCACGTACTGACCATATACTTTCTATGTTGTATTGTTTCATGATAAAGGACCCGACTCTCAGTCTCATCCTCATCCTTAGACCATCTCAGAGTTCACTTTCATCTTTGTTTGTGAGTCCTCATGTTCCGAGGGCCGTTTGACTATACATTAAAGGCCTACCTCGTACTCGACGACACTGGGATTCTATTTGGGTGGTGGTAGACAGATTGACCAAGGCTGCACATTTCCTACCGATGAAAACCACAAACTCAGCGGATGATTATGCCAAGTTGTATATACGAGAGTTGGTTCGACTGCATGGAGTTCCCTTGTCCGTTATTTTGGAATGAGGTACTCAGTTTACCTCCCAGTTTTGGCGGCCTTTTTTGAAGGGACTTGTGACTCAGGTTAAGCTCAGTACAACCTTTCATCCACAGACGGATGGCCAAGTGGAATGAACAATCCAGACTCTTGAGGACATATTGAGAGCTTGTGTGATGTACTTCAAAGGTAGTTCAGATGATCACTTGCCCCTGATCGAGTTTGCTTATAATAAAGGCTATCACTCTAGCATCCAGATGGCACCATTTGAGGCACTTTATGGGTGGAGATGTAGATCGCCCATCGGGTGGTTTGAGGTTGGTGAGGCAGCTATGATAGGACCAAATGCCATTCATGAGGCTATGGTGAAGGTTCAGCTGATAAGGGACATACTCAAACCGCTGAGAGTCGTCAAAAGTCATATGCGGATGTGAGGAGGAGAGAGTTGGAGTTCGAGGTGGACGATTGGGTATTTTTGAAGGTATCTCCCGTGAAGGGAGTCATGCGGTTTTGGAAGAAAGGAAAATTTAGTCTCTTCTATGTTGGTCCCTACCATATTATGAGAAGCGTTGGTAAGGTAGCGTATGAGTTGGAATTGCCCTTAGAGTTGTCTTCTGTGTATGTTGTGTTTCATGTACCGCCTTTTGAAGAAATGTTTGGGAGATCCATCTCTAGTAGTTTCGGTGGACATCGTTGGTGTAAAAGACAGCCTTAGCTACGAGGAAGTTCCAGTGGGAATATTATATCGCCAAGTTCGGAAGCTAAGGAACAAGGAAGTAGCTTCAGTTTTGAAGGAGCTACGTGGGAAGCTGAAGCGGATATGATGACCAAACACCTACATTTATTCTCTACCGGCTTAGTTTCGACTTGAGGTATCAGTTTTTCTCTATGACTCCATTTGGTTTTCAAGTTCAATTCATGAATTCAAGTTTCTTTTATGTGTATGGATGTGTATATGAAGCGTGAGATCAGTTCAGCTATGTGATGTGAATCGGAGGTAGTCCTTCCGTTAAGTATCGGTTTAAATAATTAGTATTTGAATATGATGATTGTATGTTTCTGTTTTCTTCTTATTTCAACCATTCAAGGATGAATGTTCCCAAGGCAGAAATATTGTTATACCCCTAAAACCCAAAGATCAGAACCGGGAGTTGAAGCGTAGGAAAGTTGGAAATTTGGCACCAGGAACATGACGAGTCATGGGGAGACTCGTCAAGTCTGCCCACGAGTCGTGATGTGACTCATGGGGAAAGCTCAGGTGTCCAGTGAAGGAGACTTGAGAGGTGAGACCTCACGGACATGACCACGACTCATGGTCAGGATCCACGAGTCGTTGGTTCAGTCGTGAGGAAGGGGATTAAGGATGAAAAGAAGATGGAATAGTGGTCATCACAGAAGGCTCCCCAGGAGTCGTGGTCAGTCCCCACGATTCGTGGGGTGGGTCGTTAGCAATTTTAGGATTTAATTTGAAGAGCCTAGGCACTATACCTCACGGGTGGCAACCACGACTCGTGGTCACCAGCAACGAGTCATTGGGTCGCCCCTAACAAGCCCAGAAAATCAGTTGAAGCAGTGCACTTAAAGAGCGACATGATGAGTCATTTTTTCCAGTGACGAGTCATTAGGTCATCCATTAGAACCATCAAACAGTTATTTTCTGCGAATTAGTAAGGGCCTTGTCATAATTTCTAAATGTCCTAAAGCCTAAACTACGTAGTTTCAACTTATGAAAGATGGATTTTTAGAGGGATAATCTATTCTAATTCCTCATTCATGCATGCAAGTGTATAGAGAGGTGATCAAAGGGTGATTCAAGGTTTCCTTCTTCAATTCCTTTCAATTCCTTTTTGGGCTTTCAAGGGAGAGTAAGAATCAGTTATTCTCTGGTATATAAGGTTACGAATGGGTGCTTTCGTTCACACCCATGCCAAATATTTGCGAATTTATGAAAATCTAGCAGAAATCTATTGGGGTTTTGAAATCGAATATTATGAAAACTTAATGATTTACTAGTGTGCTTTTATGTTTTATGAATCTNATGTTAATTACTTGAAGGTCCAATTTAATACATAAAATTCAATGTACTGTCCATAAAATTTCTCTATGACCATGAAAGTTGATTTTTTTCCCTTTCATTTTCTTGCGTTTTTTTAAGAAGAAAAAAATTAAACTAATTCTCTTTAAATATTTGTTTTCTTCCTTTTGAAAGTAATGACTAAACATTATACTTCTAATTAATATAGAAGTTAGAAACATATTTTTTCAATTAATGAGAAGTTGAAATGAATTCAAATAATTAAGCCAGGAATGCGAAAGAGTTCTAATCATTAAACTTTGAAGCTACTATATAAACACACTTATGATTAGTCATTCAACATATGCTTCTGGCCATAAGTAGGTACAATTTTCAGCTATATTCTCATTAAGTCAAGATTATTCAGTTTAATTTGCTCGATCCATTTGAATGATTATCTTTTTTCTTTAATGTAGGTGCTAGAAATGGTATAATTTCACGTAAAGAAATAATTTTATTGTATATATGTGATTTGGTGTTGGATGATGATAAATTCTCATTACTTTTAGATATTGCAATGAAAACTTTTTTTGTTTGTTATGTTAATACTATTAATTACCGTTTTTTCTAGCAAATCATATTGCCTCATCTTTTTGTTCATTTTTCTAATCTTGAATTTATTAATGTTCTTTAATTAGTTTCTTGATCGGGGATTTTATCAACGGTTTCGAATTATTTGGAATATTTAGTTTCAAATAATTTAAAAAGCTAAATGATGCAGTACTTCGTATATTTTTATAAGTTGTTGATGATGGTGCAGGTCTGCTTATAGACTGTTAAGTGTGATTTGAATGTCTCTTTTTGAGTCTTATATATCTATGTTGAAGGAAGGGGAGAAACTGCCGATGTTGAAGGAAGGAGCAGTTTGGTAAGTTAGTTTTAAGCTAGAAATAAATTGGTTAGTAGTCAGCTTAATTTTCATGCGGTACACACGTACAATTAGCTTGTCCAGAAACTAGTAAATTTAACAAACACAATACAATAAAGTATGACAATCAAAATAAACATTACAATTCCAAAAAAGAAACAAATAAATCCCAAAAGTTCTGTTTAACTAAACGTGGTTGACAATTCATGGTTTCTCTTTCTTTGGATAATATAAAAGATAAGACTGTTGTCAAAAGATTCATTCATTAATAGATAGAGGACGAAAACACCGTATTCTTCACATTCAACAATATCTAGATAGCTTAATTACGGAAAGACTCACATTATTTTTACCGAAAGTCACATTATTGCTAAATCCTGACATAATCTCCTCCTCCACAATACAACGCTTTCAATAGATTGTCTTATCAAAGAAACTCCCTACTTAGACCTGAATTTCGATATTCCATCTGTACATCTCTTCTTGTGGAACTGGGATATTCATAATCAGCAGTCCAGATTCATTGTTGTAGTTAAAGGTGGTGTCTGCACCATCTACTGAGCATTTCAGGGGTCTTTGGGAAATGTAAACGCCAAAGCGGCCACATCCCCTGACCTTCAGTAAGACTGTTGCAGTTGGAGATTCGCTTCTGTCATCAAAGTGCTTGTGTTTCTTCTCAGAAGCTAGATGGACTTCATACTCATCAATGGCACCACCACTGTTGATCATATCTAGCAGCCCAATTGGAGCTAAAGAGATGTTTGTCACAACTTCCTGCCCCAATAGCATTTTTAGTTAGCAAGGTCTTCTATTTAGTAAAATGTGTTCAACAAGCAACTTAAGAGCAAAAAGGTCCGCATGTTAAATGGGGGTTACCTTGACAGGAGAAAAGTGGAATACTTCATATTCAAGAACTTTAAGTGTCACAGCCAGTGAAGTACCTCTCGGTAGGCGAACCACTTCCTCTGTAGATTAAATTGTCCACAGTTAATTGGTAATCTAACGTCACAGTCATACTTTTGGAAGAACAGATCCACATTTTTTCTTTTCCGGTCAAGGAAAGTTGAACTATTCTAAGGAATTGCTTTACCTGATCTAAAGCAATAGACTACAGAATCCCCATTCCAACCAGGGCCAGCGAGTTGAGCAATGGTGTCAACATCAGTTGCTTGGACAGAACTTGTAAGTGTGCCAGGAGATGCATCATGGATACGTGTCTTCTTTATGACCTTGCACCAGCCAGCACCTTGGCAGTTAAATACACCAACCACACCAGTGCATTTGTTCACGTTCCATATTTTAAGCAAGCTGTCCAACATATAACACAATGCTTAAGTTTCCATGCACATTACAAGAATGATCACATTATAACATAGTGGATCTATATATACATCAGTGGCATATAGAATCACAGACCTTGTCCCGTCTCTAGCTGGATCAACAAATAAGCAATCACGAGTAGGTCGGCCAGGCAATTGAGCGCGAAGTACTGATCCATCAGGAAGAACAAGCTTCTTCAGAAGCTCAAAGTTGTGATTTCCAGGTTTGTCACTGAATAACAGAAAAAGACACCAGGTTAGATAACAGTTTCAACTTTCAAATTAAGCAATAAGGAAGAACTGGACACAAGAGGACAAATAATTACCTCACATAAATTGGTGATCCTCCAATAGCTCGAGCTGCAGCATGATATTCAGCAGTAGGGTGAAGACTCTGCGACAAGCATATCAGTTATTAAATTACCTCATTTTACATCTAATACATTCATTATTAACCGAATTAAACTGACCATTATATGAAAATGTCAAACACTAACATGGAATTGTCAAAAACCAATATAAATAAAGGTAGATTAAATATCAGACACTAACATGGAACATGTCCCAATCAGGTTGCATGAATTCTCCCAAGAACAATGAGTTGTAGCAAACAGAAGATATATGGATGGTGTGAGAAGCAGGATCACGAGGATAATAATCATCCGAAGCTCTAACTAGAGCGGTTTGCTTGGAACTGTAGAGCCCATCAGTGTTATGATTCATGCAGGCAATGCATCCATTGTCAGGAAAGTTTTGAGCAATGGATGCTTCAAGGGCCTGGACATAGCTTCTCGTGATGCAAACTCTACCACCATGGCCAGCACCAAGTGTTTCAATGATGTTCTGGACATCGACCTTGACTCCATCAACCCCACAGGATGCCAGATAGGCATGTAATTCATTATAAAAGTTGAAGACCTTTTTTGGGTGTACCAAACCCAAGCCATGAACTGCAAGACTGTCCATGACAATGTCAGGTTGGTTTCCCATCACTCCAGGGGACTGAACGGGGTATGCCAATGCAGTGTCGTAGTGCTCGAGCGCAGGACCAGCAGGGTGCACTCCACCCCAGTAACCAGCTAACGCATGCCATACATATACATACCTGCATAGCAAATACAAATATTTTAAAATGATAAGTATCACTTCATTACTTGCAGATCCTTTCAGACAACGAGGAAGACTGAGAAGTACTTTGAATTCCACACAAAATAAGATTTAAGTGCTGAGAAGTACTTTGAATTCCACAGAAAATTAAGTAATTCAATTATAAGTGAAAAGGTATAGTGGTGTGGGGAACTTTTAGACATTTTATAAAGGCCTAATACATAACCAGCCCCTTAAGTTTTCCAGGATATTCCATTAAGGCACTCAAACTAAGCGCTGCTTCAATTGAGCACCTCAAGTTTAATAAAATATTCCGATTAGACACTTTTGGTTCAAATTTTGAAAAAAAATTTGCGTGTGTTTTCGTTCGTCTATTAGGTAGTTAAGTTAACCACATAAAATATATCATTTTCTTTAATTATACGCATTTGCCCCACTAAGCCGTAAAACTCCAGACATTTTCTACTTGAGGTTGATGTGTATAAGTAAATGAGATGACATATTTATGTAGTTTACTTAACTATCTAATAGACAAATGAAAACACGCACAAAAGTTTTTCCAAAATTTGAACTTAAAGTGTCTAATTGGAACACTTTATTAGGAGTAGAGGTGTTTAATTGGAACATAACTTGGTTAGAGCGTCTAAATGGAATATCCTAGCAAGTTTAAGGAGCTGACTATGTATTAAGCTTTTTATAAAATACAACGATCAGAAGTTGCAAACTTACTTGACACAGTGCTGTTTCTTGGCTTCCTCCACTACATGCTTCAGGCCTTTCGTTTGGAACTTCTTGTTTTCTTTAATACCTGTTAGCCTGTTGGCAAACCTACAAAACAATCATAGGAGATCATACATGCAATTTTATTTACTAGATCTGCAAATTACAGTAAAATAATGATTAAACATAGCAGAATATCTTACTGTGCTCCTTCCTGTACTACATAATTAGTGTCCTTGGGTGCTTCATTGTCAATCTGTTGCCAACCATCATCAATGATCAGGAAACGTGGACGAACACCACCCTCCGATAAGCTGTCGTAAAAGTATTAACATACATTAGTTCAACCCTAAAGACATCTCCAAACAAAAACTAAGAAACAGCCAAATAAACAGGTAGCAATTACCTTTTGAGGCCATCCTCAACACCCTCTGCTGTGACATCAGTGTAAAAGGCATCCCATGTGCACCACCCAAACCAATCTATAATTGAGGGCAACTACATGAAATGAACAGCAGATATTAACAGGCCCCTCAGATAACGGTCCGACCAAGATTTCACAATAAAAAACTAGGAAACCAACTATTTACCTTCTTCTCCTCTCTGTGATGGAAAGTATGCAAGTGTTGCTCCACAGCTCTGTTGAGGGGAGAAAAAATGGAACAAAACACATTATTTATACAATCCAGAAATGGATTTATCAATTGCTAGTTGAGTATCAATGACATTATTTAACAATTACTTCACACTGCAAACATACTATAGTATTTTGTGACTGATAGGAAATTAGAGCTTACTTTACAGCCTGGTTAATGACTTCAAAAGGATTGGTCCCGGCATTCATATAGACAAGATAAAGCCCTTGGTTGGTTTCAACAGAATTATCTCCTGCAAAAATAAAGCATACAGAAAGTATTGGTTCTTTCTCATTTATACTCTCTCCTTTCTTGCCTGCATTAACATTTCTTGTTCAATATCACATCTATAGCTATAGGTTCATCTCAACAGGTTAATATAGCCTCAATTTTGTGGAAATAGGGAATATGACTTGCAGCTTATCCTGAAGAATTATTTCCACAGCTTTGTTCATAACAGGTGAAAGAACATTGCGTAAAACGAGAAATGACATTGTCGTGTTGTGCCCAGTGAGCAGAATACACTTAGTCTACCTGTACTCAGTTGAATGAGCCTACAAGGTTAAACCAAAAACTTGGTCCACAGAGAGACGACTTTGTCTCCCCGAACACCCACATCACAGGTACTTTTGCATGTAGCCTCAAAAGGTAAAACAAAAATCTATGCAAGAAATTTACTTAATTGGGATGTATGTATAACATTTATCGGTTCTCCAATGGCTAGAAGGAAACTCACCACTTTCAAGGCAAATCTCCATTTCGTTCTTCTCGTTGCCTTGAAGAACAGCACGAAACTGTCCCTCAAGTAGAGGAAGGAAGACCGTGTAAATAGTTGGGGCATCTTCACACTCACCCTCGGTGGTGTCTTTGTTCTCCACAAGCATGAACTGGGTCTCCAAAGGAATATCATTTCCACATGTCCCCATTCTCTGAGTCATCCACCACAGCTTGAAACGGAATAAACACATGAACCGAGTATCCCTGTAACAATGGATAGCATAGAACTATGATTTTTATAAAACAAGTAGCATTATGACATGCATGTCACATTTCACTCTTCTGCAACTCAATACCCTGTGATCTTCTGAAATATGATAAACATGTAGTACTTCTGCCTGGAATTGATCAAGTCAACCTTCATCCTCTAAGCATGAAGAAAGAAATTTAACAATGTGAAGAAAGTATTTCACCACAAAAGATGGACTTCGTGAGTGTAAGGTCACTTACATTCCACCCATAGTCAATTTGTTCTCGTAATAAAGCAGTGGAATTAGTACACAATAGCTTCACCTGATTAGCTTATTATCCACCAAATCAAAATCCATAGATCAATGTTATGTTAAATTATAAAATTAGTTTACCATGGTTATCGTGCAATAGTGAAAAAAGCGCAAAAAGTATAATTTCTCTTAAAATATTATCTTTCTTGGACAAAATATGGTTAATCAGACCATGTCGTTTGTGCATGCTTATGCTTTCTACTAAATAAGTGATCTGGTTACTTCAACTGACAATGGAGTTCAAAGAAATGATGTGTCATTCTAACAACTTCTGTATCTTTCCTTTCCAGAAAGAAGCCATCAAATTAGCAAGCAGAACCTTGAAATGTAAACTCCCAAGAACAAAATATCTGAACTCCACAGTAATTACAAACTATGAGGACAATTAAAATGCTTACTCTAAAACCCCAACAGGGAACACATGCAAGCATTTGCTCTGTGAAGCTGTTGCTCCAATAAATGCACCAGTAACAAGCCCCACCCCAGATCCAGGAGTCAAGATAATGTTGTCAGGCACACCCTTCAGTATCGTCTTTCCATGGACAACAAGGTTGCCTTCATTGATGGAGATCTTAGGTGTGACTGTCATCTTCTTTCGAATCGGTGATGTCTGACAATTAACTGCAGAGGAAAAAGCAACAAAAGTATGCTGTTATGTCAAAAGCAATATTCACAATCTCCAAACTATCCATGGTCACTTCGAGTTTGTGGGGAATGAACTAAAGAATCTTTTCTATGAACTCATCTTCGCCAAATACCCATAGAATCAACTTATATGTATCAACTATGACAGATCGGATTAGAGATTCTAACACTACTAGGCTAATATCTTACAGTCTCACACTTCAACAACAATGACAAATAGTTAAGTTGATGGTGAAATACAATACATATATTATCAGCTCAAACATCTGAGCAGACATAATGGTTGAAGTATGACTATTTCTCTCCAAGATTTAAATCGATTTGCTTATTTTGTCACCATAATCACATTAGTCCAGTTAAGGTAACAGCAAATATTGTTGTCTCAAAAGGATTGCGAATCTCATGACCACGCTAACCCCCTCCCCCAAAATAAAAGTAAAAATAAATAAGCACAAACAAAAAGGGGAGGGTGTTGACAGGACACTGTCAGATGGATAAAGGTCTTCACGACCTTATACTTTTTCTGAGGTTAGCAGAGAAGAATACTCACATGACGCCGACACCAGTGGTTCGCTAAGAGAGGAACAATGAGGTAGTTTGGTTCAAAGTTTTGAAGTGAGTTTCAATCAAACTTTAAATCTAGAGTCACACCACCTGGTTATATGAAAATGCCATGCATCCAGCTTAGGCGACTCTTTCATAGAATTCAATCAACTTTCAAGTTCATAAATGGCGTAACCCACCAAAGACCACTTAGGACCTTATATCTTTTTGAACTTAAAACACATCTTCTCTTTTCTTTTTTTCTCCTCCTAGAGAGAGAATACAAGCTCGAAATGTTCTATTACCAATGCAAAAGTGATTCAAATGGTTATAATCACTTTTTTGTCCTTAAAAGTGAAAGATAAAAGTCGAAATTCACAATTATAGAACAACAAAATCACGAGAATGTGAAAGAATCTGAGCCTCCAAACCAAACTCTTAAGAGAACGAATGGAGCAACACAAGATATTACAAACCCCTTTAAAAACCTCAACACAATCGATGACGGAAAGTGTGTTTCTCTAAAAGCGAACAGATATTTACAAAATTCATCCCCAATGTTAAAGAAATATTTTTCCCATAACTGTGTGCTATGTGGTTTTCTGTCGGTAAAGAATCAAGATCATGTTTTCAATTTGAAATTGATAATTTTGTTGAATTGACGCTAAGAATCACAAATTGAATCTTGTTCTTGAGCAAACGTGTAGTGTCAAGTATGGAAGAGAGAGAGCTAATGGTGAAGAGATCAATATCATTGATATCTTTCACCTCAGCTGGTTAATTCCCAATTCCAGAAAATGAACCTTCCAGCCAGTTGGGAAGGCATTATGCAGCCATTTACCAGTGCTTGCACTTTCAAAAAGTCTTTCTTGGTTAGCTGTACCGAACCTCCCCTCTCTCTTTTAAACTTAATTCTGATAGGGAGCTGTAAGTATGGTCGCTGCTTATGCTATTCCACTTGGACAGGGTACAAGTAATTGGACAGAGGCCAAGGCTCTTTCTCTGTGGTATCAGATGGTGCCTTTCAAAGGGTATTCATTCAATTTTGCGCCGAGAGAGATTCCAACTTGCAAGTAGAGCGTGTCAATGGCGTAAACTTAAAGGTAGTACAAAGAACATACCTGAAGGGAGACGGGGAAAAGGGCACACAATATGCGTGTGCCCTGAG